>VYZM01020076.1:75106-175659 GCA_013398915.1 Dromas ardeola | reverse complement strand
TTTTACTTTTTTTTTTCTTTTTTACCCGTCTTTTTCTTTTTTATATAAACACTTTGTGAAAAGGAAACTAGAAATATTTTTTTGCTTTGATTGGCTTTTTTTCCTTCTTTTAGTCTTTCTTTACATGTTTCCTTGTGCCCTTGCCAAAGTTCTTCTCAGGAGCTTCTTTCATTGTTTTTTCCCTGTACAAGGACGTGCTCACTACTGTTCACATATAATAAGAAGAAAAGAAATCAGAGAAAGTAAAAGTAATTAGTACATTCCAAAGAACAATGTCATTGTGTTGGTGCTACTTTTTGACACTGAGGTATTTAATTTTTCTTTTAAATTTTCTGATATTTGCAGGTAATTAAAGTTAAACAGCTGTGACAATACACGTAGTTAAATTTTCTTCCTTCATTTCACGACCCCATTCTCTACATCCGTACTTTGCTCACTGACTGAATTTACTTGCAGCACTTTCCTGTTGTATTAATTATTAAAAGAATAGTGCTGCATAAAATATTGATCTGTTGCCTGACATTAATTTTTTAAATATAAGCAGAAAAAGAGAGATATTAACAGAAATAATTTCTGGATCTTTTTTTCTCTAAAAACAAGAAATTACAATTCATGGAAATTAACTAAAAATGCGTTGTCATTTTCTGAAGTGCCAGGCATGCCCTTTATGCCTTGTACTTAAATATAATTATTTTTACAAAACATAATGGCAGTATTAAATTATTTAATTCCTTATTTATTGGTAAAAACCTGCAGTTTCAGAACCTGAGACCATAACCAGATGGTACTCCAATTATTTGTGCAAAATATATAGTCCAAATATTACTAGGTCAGTCCTGTCTTCTGTTTTGCCTTAGCTGTGAGGACTTTCCTTTCCTTACCGTTTCACTGTCTGTTAGCTCCTAATTTTATGTAAGCTATTTGAGTCAGCCTCAGACTGCCTTCTTTTACAGGAATTTGAACTATTACTTTTAGATTAGATCTGCAGCTTGCTTGCACTTGGACTTTATTTCAGTTATCTGTTTTAACTGAAGCCTATACTATTTTGTTTTCTTTAAGGATAGCAAGGTCTTCTGGGTTTTTTTTTGCAGTGCTTCTCATGCTTGTAAATATTCATACAAGCAACACAGAGGAAATAGTGAAGGGAACCTTGATTTTCTTTTATCGCTATATGTAAGAAAGATTGCCATAATTCTTACTTGGTTTTTTTTTTTTTCTCCTTGGCCGTAGCCATAGGGTTTTTTTTTAGAAATATATCTCACAGAAATATCAGAAGGAAGATGCTCTTCTTCTTATCTCCAGTAACAGCACTTACTGTTTCTGATTTGTCTCTGACTTCTCTATTATCCATTCCCTCAGCCTTCAAAGTACTTTACAGCCTTGGGTAAATACCATCTCACAGATAGAGACCTTGGAGCTCAGAGAAGGAAGGTGGCTTGCCTGAAGTTGCACTGTGATTTAGTGAGCTCAGGTTATTTCCTGACATCAAGTCCAATGTCTTGTCTTCCAGGGAAGCAGCAGGCGTGCATACAAACTTCCTTCAGTCTCCTTCCAGCACTGGAGGCTGATACTTGTCTGTCACTGTCAGCAGCCGGGTCTCAACACCCGATAAAGGGCTGCTTCAGATAACTTCTACTGATGAAGATTTTCATTAATGTAAAAGCTCATGCTACTTATCTGGTAAATTAGGTACTTACTTTCTGCAGAGCAGCAATACTGAAGAGATTACTTTTTTTTTATATTTACTTACTGTTTACACCTCATTTGTTTAAGTGTAGGCCAGAATGCCCTCTTTTCTTCTTTGAAAAAGACTTCTCAGGTAGGCATAGGTTTATTTTACAAACTTCTTTTGGGGTGTACACATTTCATACTATACGTTTTCCATGCATGGTGTAAGTGATGACAAAGTTCATAGGAAGTGGTTTGAAATATTGTGATTCTGTAATTTGACACCTTCTGTATTGTATGTAACATTAAGGATTCAAAATATGCAGATGTGCATAAGCTTCTGCAACTTTCAAAAACAGGGTTTACTTTGGTGATACTTCTAAACTACTAAAATTTGCAGGTGTTTTTGTTACCTTATCTGACAATCTAAAGAGGAGGCAATTTTATTTGACTTTGCAAGTTGTGACAAGTGCTGAACTGTTGCATCTTTGCAAAGTTTCAACTCATCAACTGATGCATCTTAGCATCTTTGAGAATACGCTAGAAATTTGAGTTCTTATAAAAATTGTAACAACAGGTTCCTGGCAACACTTCTGAAATGATTGCATAAGCAGAAGAAGGGCCTGTTGTAAATAGTTTTATAAAACAAATGAATTGCTAGGGAGGCCATTGCAAACTATTCCATGTTTTTGTGTGGATCTTTGATTTCATAGTACATTAAAGAGAGAAACAGGTGGCCTAAGGAATTATTACGTAGTTGCTGGACTTACTCAAAACAATCTGCATACTCTTACTAAGTATTTTGAATTACCAGGTTCTCCTGCAAGAAAAATTGTGGTTTGGAACCTGAATTTTGCCTTAACTTCATACAGTATCGTGTAAAGATGATCAATACAGACATATAGATTAGATTACAGATATATTTAGAAAAGTGAGGTATCTATTTTTGTTGCTATTTTTTAATTTTAGTAGGTATATAGCTTGCAATTCTTTCAACTGTTTCTTAAATGGAAGTTTCATGTTTATGTATCGAATTATTCAGTCTTTACACAATCTAAATTACAGAGTGGGAAGGCTGTTGTGTGAGAAACTTGCCTTCCACAGATAAATGATGCTGTCCGTAATGTTTTTTGTTTACAGTGTTTTTTCTGCCCTGATTAATTTACCACAATTCTTTACATGTGGAAATGTGACGGTATCTTGTATGATCATAAGAGCTTTGTGTTTATTCTGATTTACTTTTTAAACACAGTATTTCATTTTATGTTGATTGTGTCTTTGCCCAGCTCTTGGGAAAGAATCTGTATTGAAAAATTTGGGTGATACGCTGTAGGAACGCTCTAAAAATTAAGCTTGGCAAGGCTAGGATGGAGAAAGTGCATATACTTGTGGGTGGGTTTTGCCAAATTTCTTCTTTTTTTCTTTTCTTTTTTTCTCCACAAAAACATTTCTGTAGGAATGTGATGTAAGAATCTCTGTCTGTGAAGGACACATTCCTTTCGCAATTTAATTTCTCTTTTTGTCAATTAACTATGTCTAAAAATAAAAGCAAGGAACACAGTAGAGAAATACTCTGTACAATCTGAATCATCCTCATTAAAAAGATACTTTAAAAGAAAGGTCAGAATATTGTGAAGCACTAAACAATATTTTTTTCCCAGAATGTACTTGTAGCATTCTCAAATATTTTTCTATATATCAAATTATAGGATATGTATTTTCTTTCAAACTTCTTTATATTGCAACAGGAAAGAGACGTAATGAAATACAGAGGTGATGTTTTTAAAGAGGTGTCATTTGACATAGTCATGGAACAAAGAGACATCATGTAGGATTATATTCAGATGATGAGCATTAATTTGTTCAATGAGTAGCTCTACTGATTTCTTCTGGACCATTTATCGTTAGCATGTAATACCCCACAGTAATAAATTCTGGTTCTTAAGTTGTTTTGGTTCCAGAAGCAAAAAAAAAGGCATTATTGAAAGTACATTAACAATGTGTTTCATGAAAGAAATTTTGGGCGCTGCTCTTACACAGGTGCATTTTATAAGGGTGTAAGAAGGATTCTGGTTTTGACCTGTGAAAGGGCTAATCTGAATTGCAACTCCAAATACAGGTTCTTTTGCACAGTCTGAAAGGAGTGTGAGTAGGTAGGACCTGCACACAGCCACTGTTCAGCAGAAGCAATTATGCTTCTCTTGCAAAGATGGAGTATTACATATTTACCACAGTTCCCATCACAGCAGCAATTAGATACCCTGAGGACTGTTGTAGTGATAAGACTGGAGTCTCACCTGACACCATGAATTGCCTGAGTGGAAGGGTTTGTGGGGTACCTAAAGACTTTCTCTTTGGGTTCATTGGAAATTGTCAAAGACAGTGTGCAAACTATCTTGTCATTTCATAGAAATTGAACAAATTTCTTCAATTTTACCTGAAAGTCACAATAAGATCTGTGATTTGTTTCACCGTTTTACATGGAACATACACAGGAATGTCATGGATATGCTTAAATATTCAATCAAAAACCATGCAAAGTGGGCAGAGATTGTTTTGACATCTGTGTACTTTTTCAGGCAATCCATTTGTGGCAGTTGCATGGAAGTTATTCCCTCCAGTATTTAGAAACAGAGTGCTCTTAAGATGTCACTTTAAATTAAAGCCAAGATTTTGGACAAAATAACTTATTTATATTCTTGATTTAAATTTCAGTAGCATGCTGAGACTAATTTACTCACGCTGTCTTCCCGGTCACAACTGTAATTTTATTTAACGGCATGAAATTTCTGTAAGAGATAGAAAATAGTTTGTTTTGGCTTACAGGTAAAAGGTGCTTGTGCCAACTGGATACTGAGTGAAAGATCTTTCCCATTCTTACACCTTTTTCTGTCTGAGGTTGTTTGTACAGTAGCACACAGAATGCTCTTCCTCTTCAGCACCTTAAAAGCAATTTTTTCATAGTTTCTAGAATGATGGATGAGATGGCAGGATGTGGTTGTACTCTTTCTGGGTTTTCTTCTGCCTTTTGAGTTCCTTTAAAAAAATGGCTTATGGAATTTTTCCTGAAAGATATTTATTAAAGTAGCAGGATGTATGAACAATAACAACTGCCGATGTTAAGCAGGATGATGGATGGTACTTGCTTACTTCATTCTCTGAAAGTTGAGCAAATTAATTCCCAAATAGAAATTCAGATTTTATAAGGAGACTATCAATATAAGTAAAAAAGAAGGGAATCTTAAAATAAGTACTAGGTTTTTCATAGAAGCCACAGAAAGATATGTTGTTCCTCTGCCTGTTCTGAGGTGCCTGTAGTGTAATTGCAAAAAATAGGACAGTCACAACCAAGCATTGTTGAGTGTGCCCTGTGAGACAGGTGTACTAAGTTTATAGTCTTTCTGTGTTCTTGGGGATGCACTATTTTCCAAATAAAATTTTGCATAATGCTGGATTCTATTTGGAGAGTAAAGCTAGTAAGGTTAATGATGAAGAAATCGGCATAGAAAAGGTGAAATGATAAGGATATTGACATTAAGGAGAGGACTGAGGATAGCACTTAGAGCTTTCTGCAAGAGCTCCAGTCCTGGTGTTTAAAATAACAGCAGAATACAGTTTCCTGTCTTTACTGACTTAAATTTTTAAAATTTCAAACAGCAGGTCTTTGACCCTATCACGGCAACACTTTTGCTTCCGTTAGTTCTGAACAGCTGAACAGGATCAGCAAGGTCGGGTCATCACTTACCTGGGGCATCTCCGAAGAGGGCTGTGGAAGAGCTCAGCCCTCAGAAATACTGAAGCCTCACTATTTTTACTGTGGTTCAAATAATTTGTAAATGATCCAAGGGTGGCGCGTTGGCAGAGAAGTCAGTGTTTATTTGTTATTGTAACAGGTTTTGATAATTGCTGGCATTCAGGCTTTTGGAAACCCTGGGTCTTGAGTTACACATGGAAATGAAACTTGATTGTATGCGTTGCTTCATGCTTCTGATAGCTTGGAAACTAAGCCCCTGAACTCCCTTGCACTTATAAAGAGAATAGATACGCTAGTTTCAGTGTCTTGGCTAAATTCCAGGGAGTAATTGCATTCAGCTTATCTAAGTTCCTCTCTCTAGTTTGAATTGGTTGAGATAGTTTCCATCTTCTGTCTTATGCTATTGTTTATTTTGGTGAGTGGTGTTAAATAGGCAGCAGTTTTTCAGCTTGACATTGCTGTATTTTGATAGTAACTGAAAATATTCCAAAGTGTGCATATGATTTGCAAATTACTTTGACAGCTAAAAAAGTAAATTGTTGTAACATGGTATCTTTACCATTTTATGGAGAAGTGGTTATAAAATATCATGATTGTTGTTTTGAAATGTACTTAAATAGGATATTTATGTATACTTGTTCTGAGTTTTTGAAGTGTAATGTAAGGGGTGTATGATCTGATTTTGTTTACATTAACCGTGGAGGAACATTTCCTTAATTTTGAATTAAGCTTGTTCAACTGGATTTGAGAAATGCAGATGACAGAAGAATTAATCCATCTAGGTAGTGCAGAAGCTTTGATGAGACTGGTGCAATACCCTACCTGAAACTACTAACTCCACAAAAGTCAAGGCAAGTTTTAGACCTGCTGGTTGAAAATGAAAGAAGTTGCCCTTCTACCCAATCACATTTGAGAACAGTAAATATTTCATATATCTAGGCAATTTTTTTTCAAGAAGATACTCTTCCCATGTCTGCAATATGTATTAACTATATTAATTTGTTTTGGTTTCTGTATTGTTTTGGCTTTGTTTTACCATTGAGTTTGTGCTTTAAGGTGGTAGAGCTCCTCATCTTGTGTTTTATTCATTCAATGAGCGTACCTATTTTCTGATCAGTCATTTGGTGAGTCTACCCCATTTGTGATAGACGAAGGCTACCCTGACTGTATTTCAGGTGACTAAGGATCACTTATTTAGATACTGTGCCGTTCTGGACTAAAGAGTACGGTAAAATGCATGTTTGCTGAAAGGAGCCTAAGAGACAAACTGTGGCAGGGAGTTGTGCTGGTCAGGTATTCTTCCTCTGATCTCCACCAATGTGCTGTCTGTCTGTAGTGTTTTCATCTCATCCCAGTGAATGTGTCATTGTGCCAGAAAAATGGATGGGGACGACTTGTTTCCATCCTCTCTCACTCTTTCCAGGAAAGAAGATATTTGGTTGCTGCTGTTGTTGCTGTTAGAAAGTTGCCCTTTTGTATGTTGTCAGCTGTTTGAGAGCTGCACTTACAGACTCTTTGGCTCCAGTGTAAGACATAGTGCAGGCAGCTTTTCTTCCATAGGAGTTGTCTTGCAATCATGAATAATTTTCTTTGCTCTGGAATGCTGATGATCTTAAAAGCTTTTCCGCATGAGCCCCAAGAATTGGAAGTATAGAAACCAGCAGATAGAATTATTCCCAACTCCTACAAAAAAAAAGCCTTAAGACGCTGGTGTCTATGTCCAAGGAAGGGGAAGCCAGTGTGCCTTTGTAGTCCATGTAGTGGTCCAAGTGCAGGTAGTCCATGAGGTGCTTTCTTCCAGTCTCTGTAGAGAGATTCTGTGAAGAATGTGGCTGTTGAGAAAAAGTGTGGGTATGTGCCTGCTCCGCTGCTCAGGATATGTGCTGCAGAAACAATGGACTGAGTTTACCCTGGTTTTTAATACCTATCTAGGAATTTCTAAGTAGGGACTAAAAGTTCTTGCCTTCCTACTCAGTCATGGTGGAGATCCGTACATGGTCCCAGTAAAGGGATCGTAAAACCAAAGCAAACCTTGAGGAACAACAAATGAAATATTAATTTCTTTTTAATTTTCTTTTGCAGTTCATTACATACACTGATGTCCAAATTCTACATTTTCTCTCCTAAATCAATTTATTCTCTTTTGATTTTTCAATACCAAATTGAAAAAGGTAGCTGATAAAGGCTAGTATGTGTCCACTAGCTTCATTCTTGAATCTGCCCTGGATCTGTTCCCCAGCATGTGGACTGAATTTGCTGTTGAGTATCCAAGTAACTGTTAACACCTTTCAGTAGATAAAAAATTCTACAGTATGACTATAAATTAAAGATTGTATGATAGGCTTCCCGTATAGTGTAATAGCGAGCATAATCTGTTAATGAGGTGCTAGGTATAAATTCTTTTCTTTTGCAGTCAGAGTACAGAACTAGAGAATAAAGACCCTCAGTTTGCAGACTTGGAGTAATCAACTACTTCAACTATCTTGGCTTTAAATATAAAATATCAGGTTCAACTTTATAGTAAATAATAGGCATTCATTGAGTAATTTGTCATACATTGTGCCAGTTAATTTGCAGAAATATGCTGAATAGCTGCAGAAAATGAAAATTAGTTTTAAGTGGAGATGAGCGTTGAATTTGCAGGAAATCACTCTGTATATCATCACCTGTAACCATTACTTTCAAATATCTGAGAATAGTAAGTGTGTTTAGGAAAGATACGTATATATGTGCTTTAAGACCACTGGTGTATTTTCAGTTTAATTAACAGTTGGTAATTTTGTAACCTGTTTAAAAATACAGTGCATTCCAGGTATTATTATGGTAAGCAGCCTTAAAATAACAAAAGCATTGATCTTCACTCAAGGGGGCAAAATGGATTTTGGAAGATGTGATTTTGAAATGATTTAATTAAAATGACACCTCCAGTATTACAGTTATGAAAAGAATACAAATGTATTTTTATATAATGAAAAGATCATAATGTTAGTAAGCTGTATTCTTTACATAACTAACATGCATTCATCTTCTCAGTTTCTCAACCCAAGTATGTATTCTTTGGTTGTTGAAAGTGATCTCTCCAAACTAGCTAAACAATCCTTGCTGGAAACTTTTAAAACATTCTGAAATGTGCATGTTTCGGTCCTTCAAGCCTACGCAATAACAAAATCAGCATTGAAAAATAAAAGTTTCCTTTGGTAAAAAAGTTAGGACCTTCTGTCTCAAAGGTACGCTTTTCTTTGCTTTTTCTTTATTTGAGTATATAGAGCTTTTTTAGCTAACTTCTTTGTCCTTTCCAGAGTGGCTTTCCTCTTCTCTTGTGCCTCTTCTTTTTATTTGTTTTTTTTTTAATTCCCATTAGATTGGGGTCAGAGAAAGCATTGGAATTTGATCTTACTCATTCACATTTCTTCAGCAGCTTGGAGCTTCCCTTTTATGAGATCTCTGGAACTTTTAAGAATGGGTGATTACGTGTAAAAGAGATGAAGGAAAATGAAGCATTACAAATAAAAGCAAAAATAGGAAAAGTGAAGAGGGAAAATACTGAAGTGAGGAATACTGAAAAACCACTGGCAAGCAGAATGGGAGCAATATTATGATGGCCATGGGGAACAGCCACTTATTTTTTTAAGAAGGAAAAATAAAAGACAATTGTTGGGATGAGATTAAAAAAAAAGAAAATTGACTTGCTCTTTTGTAATAATTCCTTAGGGTTTATTGTACTGTACTACAGTTTTTTGGAAAAGGAACTGACAATTTTTGGTTAGGAATAATGACAATGTTGCTAAAACATTAACTTGTTTGGCAAATTGTATTTTAAACATATGTAGAGATGGAAATTTTAGGAATAAAGGAATAAAATGTGAATTTTCACATTAATTCTAATGATGTAAATTCTGTGATGTTTCAACTGCTTTTTATAAACTCAGTAAAAACTTCTGGAGCTGATAAAACAGGCAGTGTAGTGGTTGAATCAAATTTCTTTTTCTTAAAAACTTTTAACTTGCGAGATGGTATAGAGTTGTTAACACTTGAGACAGAGCCAATAAATAATTTTCAAACATGATTTAGGTAAGCACATATTTCTAATCAGTGACCTAATACATTACGTGAATAAATGTAGTTTCTAAGCCTTTCATTCAGAATTTAACAAATAATATTTAACCAAGATAAATAGTGCCAGTGACTATACAGTCATTTTACCTTGTACCATATCGTGTGTGTGTTTAGAGTGTGCAATAAAACAAGCATACATGAATAATTTTATTTTTGTTGTAGGATATCTATGGCAACTGAAATTAGTTGCTAAAATTTCACTCAGTCTTTCTCTTACAAACGATTGTGTTTTCTTTACACATTTGTACAGTAACTAATATGCAGTTCTTGTCTCTGATGGTGACTCAAGGGATATGATAGTATTATACTTAACAGCAGCATAAGGTCTTTGGCTACTGGGAGACAAAACACCAGAAAGGATAAAAGGCAACTGACCACCAAGGGGAAGGGACTGTCTTTTGCTTAGTGTAGGAAAGAAGTATCTTGTTTGCTACTGTTTATTTTAGTAGAGTTTGCTATTTTTCAGGTGCAGTTAAAAACCAACATTTCAAGTCAATATGTAATTCGTACACAACCAACAAACACCTGTCTGTCTACACTTGAATGTGCAGCTGTTGCTCTTACTATCATGGAAAAAAATAAGAGTATACAAGAGGTACGTAACTGTAAAAACCTGAGTTTTTCTTTTATGAATAGTAGAGGTGCAGCAAAGGTACTTAGCTATTAACGTCACATTTGACAGTCAAAATCTTAATGACATTGTCCTGGTTTTGCTGCATAGCAAGCTAAAACAGGAATGTCCCAATAGAAACTCTTTTTTCTTCAGGTATTTATTAACTCTAATATGTCCAAATTACTGTGACTCTTTCTTGTCATGTTCCAAAAGTCTCTATAGTTTTCCTATTCTTTATTCAAGGTTGCTGTCAGATTGCTGAGGGGACTTGTTACATTACAAAGATCTTGAATAATTGTTTTGCTGTCCTCTTTTCAGTGTGTTAAATTCTAGTATGGTATTTTTTGTTCTAGCCCATAGTGGAATTAGAGTGGCTCTTGTGCCACAAAGAGTTGTCTGAAGATAAACCTGGGCAAAATTCAGGGTCAAAAATCTTGCTTTGGTGATGTTTGAAGTACCAGTTAGTACTTTTGGTGCTGCAGTGTCCATCAAGGCTGAATGCAGACTACTTATCTTACAGCCCCGTTTTTCCGTGGTAGCCCATTTGTGTATGGAGTAATAGATTGGTTATTGAAGACAACTGCTACCTTCCTAACCCGTGTCGTCAATTTTTCTTTTTTTTTTTCTCTTCCTTTTCTTTAGTTGTGTAGTGTTTTCTGCAGGTACTTGCACTTTTACAATTTTTCACTGTGCAGTCTTCAGGTTCATCTGTCTCAGGATTTGAGATTTTTCCTGTACTCAATTTAGCTTTTCTTCTTCCCTCTTTTTTCCATTTTTCTTTTCTGTTCACTATTTCTCTCTTGTACTTTTTATGCATTTTAACTCAGCAGTCCTGGTGTATTCCAGTTCCTTCTTTCCTCCTACCTCATTCTTCTTTCCCATCACATTCTTTCATCCTGTACTTTCTTGCACACTTCTTCCTGTAATTCTAAATATGATGAGTGACTCAGATTCTCTTCACCTGTACACTAGTTTTTTTAAAAAAGTTACTTTATAAGGCACCAAATACATGCTGTGCTTGCCACAACACAGAGTAAAAATCTGTAGAGATGACAGTTGTGGATTTAGCCCAAAACAAATAGAAGTACAGCTGTGTATATTGCAGGGCAAATAGTGCCGAGTTGCACTGTTGTAGTTCTCTCTTCCTGTGATGTTATTCTAAGTTCACTTGGCATTTCTTATTGCAAATCTTCAAAACATAGACTGTGTACCAGGGAGATGAATTATACTAAATTGTACAAAGTGCTTCTAACTACCTTTAAATTTATGATTAACTTCTTCAGTTAAAATCTGTATTTAAAATCACTGGGCTGACAAATGTCATTGAAAATAACTGGTCCTGACAAGTGTCATTGAAAATAACCGATCCCAGACTCTAAAAACTTTCATTTAGTTAGCAGTTAGGTAGAACTAATTTCCTTCTTAGCATGTGTTGATGGTCAAATAACCATTAATAGATCAGTATTTTTAAATGTCCCTCTGAAGTGAAAGCACAGCAAGGGGACCTTTGACTCTCAAAAACCCCAAAGTCGATCCAGTTTGAGACAAGCAATTGCATATACTACTGCATGGAAAGTAGCAAGTTGCTTTCTGCAAAAAGTAGATGGCAGAGATGATCTGAATGCCTCCTCACAGCTAGCTTGAAGATAAAATGCTTTTGTAAGCCTGTCCCACTGACCTCCTGCACTCCTGCAGCCGTGGAATGCAACCCTCTGGGTTATGTCTTCTACCAGCCAGCTCACAACTCTTACATGTCATTGGAGGAATTTGGGACTTAACAGTTCTTGAATTTAAGTTTATCCCGGGTCAAAGAATACTAATTGGACATTAGCCTTTTCCTTGCAAGTTGTGATCCCACTAGTCTGTGATGGAAGAGGTTATTAAGATAATGTCGTTCTTAATCTTTTATTGCTGACATTAGTGATATCAATTTAATAAGCCTTTTGAAAAAGACCTAGGAGTAGTTTTGCACCACAGACCCAGGTCTGCAATCTGGTTGTGTGCCCAGAATGTAGTACAGAAGGGTCTGTGAAAAAAGATTTAAAGCTCATCCATGTATTCACTACCTTCTAGTGTCTACCCTGGGGTGCTCATATCCCTCTCCATCAGATATTGAATATTTTGGTATCTGACCTCCACCTACTAAAAAAAGTTCCCAGGTCAAAAATTCCTTCTACAGTTGGCATAGTGTAGAGTATGCCACCCCTGTGTCTGCCTCTGTGACACTAGACATGAAATCAATTGCATTTTGAACCAGACTGGGACAAAGTGTGTGGCCAAACGTGAAAACATGGCTCAGAAATTGGAACTCCGCATAAAGAAACTTTTCTAGAAACTTGTGTATCTTTTATGACAGTGCAGCTGTCATATGCTTTTATTTTAAAAGAAGGTACTTATTTATTATAGAACTTAAACCCATGAAAAATTAGAAATACTGAAATTAAAGTGGGATTTGTATATTTACTTTTCCCTTTGGTGTGCTAGGAGAATGTTGGTGTATTTTTCTTTCTTTAGGACTTCGGTCTTATTCAAGTCCAGGGTGAGTGTTTTGTTAGCGTCTACAATTCCCAGTCCTGTATTGTTTCATCCCTACCGCTCAGAATTGGCCCAGCCTACTTTTCAAAGAAAAAAATTACCAGTTTCTCAAATGTTGCAATAGCCAAGCGCTTCATAAACATTCGTGCATTTTTTTATACCTTCTCTGAATTGAGTGCTATTCCCAGCATATAAGATGGTAAATTGAAGTTGAGAGTCATGGAAATCAAAAATGGACACTTAATTTGATGCCCAGTATAAGTGACTTGATTTTCCTGTGTGCTCAGAAGAGTCACATTTTACTTGGTAGAAACTCATCTCCTGCTGACTGCAGTTACATTTGTGATTGCTTTACACATCTGCACGTAAGGCCCATGATACTCAGTCAGGCAACCAGAAAATGAAGAACCTACAATTAGGAACCCTGTGAGGTAAATTTGGTTTGTGTGGCTTTATTAGTTCTACATAGTATCACTGGGCAGAAGTAGGAATACAGTCCGGTCTCCAGGATAGCAGTCCCGCTGCCATGATCATGAGTCCTTCCTCTCTTTCTAAAACTCTGCCTCAAGGTAGTTTTATGCAAGCACAAACAGCTTAGCTATTTTTACTTATTTTATTATAGCTTGTTGGCTGAGCCACAGTAATTAATTTTAGTCCGTTGCTAAGATCAAGTTAAAGCCATAGCTTACAATAACGTAGCTGGGGATGAAGTCAGGATTGAGCGGGTCCAAGGAAGGAGTAAAAGACAACAGCAGGCAGGTGGATGTATATGTGGCTATGTGCTATGAGGCTATGTCTGCTATGTGGCTTCTTTTTAGTACATCTTTTATTCAGCTGTGCCCTCTGTGTCTCCAAAGGTTGTATTTTATCAGCATTTATCATCCAAATTATATTTTATCAGCATTTTTAAGTAGACCTTGAATACAAACCCTGGAATAATTTATGTGTCTAAAATAGCTTACTAAAAGGTTGTGGTTTTGTCTCCCTCCACCCCTTCATCTCTCTGCAGACTATACTCCGTCCACTTCAAGCTTTATGCTCTTTCCAGCTTCAGCACGGTGCCCAGATCCATCACAGCAAGGAGCATCTTCTCAAAAATGGCTTATATGACAAGCCAATGCCAAAGAATAAGCGCAAACTCAGAAGAATGGAGCTTTTGGTGAATAATGTTAAAATATAAGAAAACTGTACTGACAGTTTTTATTTGCAGCTAGCAAATGAATATCAATCTGGATTTGATCCAAACAGCTGACTGTACTGTAATAAAATAACTTTTAGACCCTTCATAGGCAAGAGTTTATCTACCAATGTTACAAAGAGTAATGGACAAGCTTTTTCATTTTTGCAGTAGGCCAGGTGCCTTTGTTCAGATGACAGAAGATCATTCTCATTTCCTATAGAAAAGAAGTAAATTCTGAGCATAATTTAGAGTTATGTTATCTCTTGAGTGACAAGTATGATCCTCAATATGACTGGATAAATTTACTTTGGAGAAGCTTTTATCAGTTCGAAAAGAAAAGGAATATGAATGTGATGGAACGGTAATGTGATGGAATGTGATGGAACTTCACCATTTAGAAGTATATTGAATTTCTGCTGAGCATTTTAACTTTAGTATCTAATTACGGTAGGTTTTCAAACTGTAATTCCTATGTTACTTAGTTCAGATGAACGTAAGGCATGCTATTTGTATAGTTCTTTTTAACTTTGAGATTTTTATTTCTTACATTATTAGAATTCCTTTTCATAAATTTATATACATTTTACAATGCAGTTGGGTTTAGTTTGTCTCTCAGACTTAATTTTTAAACTAAGCCCGCATATGTTTTTACCAGAACCAGGACACTTCTGAATTAAAAAAAAAAGTGAATGTAGAGAAATGATTTTTGGAATTATAACTCAGGTGCTTTGCTTTTACTTAAGCAAAAACAACTTTTCCGCAGAAGGGGACATTTTATGGATATGGATACGTCATACCTATACCCTGACATACAATGGTTATGATAATAAAGAAATTAAATGAGCCCAATGTAAACAGCTCTGTAAGAAGTAGGATGCAATGACAAATTACTGTGTCTGGATACAACCCACTAATGTGATTGCAGATTTTTTACATCTACTTTTGATCTTTAATTAGTTCTTCTCTTCTAACAGTGATATAACTGTACCTCTTTCTAATGGAAATCACTAGAAGTGGAAGAATTGGGTATTTTTACAAGCTTTGTGAAGTAATATTTTATGATCTGGAGGGGAAAAAAGTGAAATAAAGGTTTTGATGTTCTTTTGTTCGTATTTATAATTGCCTCCTTTATGAAAGAGATTAAAATACTTAACGTTTGTTTTTACTATAGGTTCTACTCTAGGTAACAACATGGAGCTAATTGGGTACTAATTAGTCTTAGAAAAAGATATTTTGTCTTTAATTTATGACCTGCAAGGCAAGAAACTACAGAAGTGGTGGGCGTAAACTCAGCTAACCAATATATTAACTGAAAGCATTTCTACAATTAACAAGAGAGGTCAAAATTAGGTCAGAGATTAGCTAAGAAGTTTTAGTTAACCTCAAGCTAATAGTGACCTTTTGTTTTGGCATGAATTAACGATTTAATTGTCTGGCTATATTAGCAAAGTTTGTATAACCTTTTTGTCTTCCCCCGGTCTAGATAAATCCTGTATCTGTCCCTAAATTCAGCAAACCTGAATTAGTTTTGACAAATCTGAAGCGAAACAGTCTCATATGATTAATGATAGTCTAGATGCACTTTTGTTCATGTTGTAACAGAGAAAGGGCATGTTTATTCCTGTAGCGAAGCGCAGCGCAACAATCTCCAGGCCAGTTTAGACTCTGAAGTTGGAGTCTTGTGCAACTTGTGTGAACAGCCTCCGGTTCTGGTGTTGGCATGGCTCGTGCTGGGCTGGGAATCTGTTTCCCCTGTGCTCTGGGACGTGGTCCAAGCATTCCTTAAGGAAACACGGGTATCAGTTAGGCTTTATTGTTAATGCCCTGTTTACATATATGGATGATGTTAACATTGAATGTTGCATATGTTAATTTAGTTTACCTTATTTTAGATTAATCCAGAACAGTAGTGTATCTTTCGACCTACATTGTGAAGATAATTTTCCTAGACAGAAGACTAAATGTCTCTTTTCATAAAATATGAGTTTATATTATGGAGAACAGAAAGAAATTTATATTACAGCCTGGGATTCACAGACATCTGCAAAATGCCTTAGAATTACAGGATCAGAGAAATATTTGTCTTAATTGAGTTATAATCCTACATTAAATACTCTTGTGCATGTAGTCTGTGCAGAGTTTTCATGTTTTTCAGCAAAGGACAAATTCCACACAGCTTACAATAAGCACTTTTTAGTTTTGTTCATTCCTCTTGTTCTTCTGATTTTGCTCCTGTGGTTAACAGGATTTGTAGGATCTAATGCTGGATGAATGAAAGCCTTTCATTGCTAATTTCCTGTGTTGTACAATACTAGATCAATCACTATACAACAGTTGCTGAAGAAATGAAAACCAATTCATTGCAAACGTCTGAGCATTTTGTTTTTTGAGGTTTTTTGTATGTCCCATCCCAGCTATAATATAGTGATCGTTTAGATGCAACATAGCAGTCACATGAAGTTCAATTTCAGATTTGTTTGAAGCTATTAAACACAAAATACATACTTTTTTTTAACCTTTTTTTTGGTGGAAGTTGCATGGCTTTAAAAATATATGCAATGTAAGAGGAAGAGTTTGGAAAGTTTGTTTTCAGGTCTTTTGGATTCAGAATTTACCTCTAAGTACATTACCTCAAAAAAATGTGTACTCCAAAGTCCAAAGTCTTTTGATGGAAGTTAAGCAATTTCATTAGAATTAGTTTAATTTGCAATTTTATTTTTTGTTGTAATGGTTAGTCTGTTTCATTTTTCACTTACCAAAAGATCAATGAGTGAAACCCACCAGTCTAACAAGGTATTGATTAAATAGAAAGGAATGTGTTTGCTTCTAATGTTTGGTCCTTTGTCCTTGCCCACTTTGTACTTACGAATATTGCTATCAAAATGAAATCTGCCTTCTGTGTGCCACTATGTCATGCTTTGGGGAACTGGTCACATGGATAGCATGGTTTTGAACACATGAACACATGTAACAATTTTACAAAGGTGGGCATTGTTAAGTCTCCATATTTTCATAATCTGTAAGACAAAGTTTAAGAAAAAAGACAAAACTAGAAATTTTTCAAAATAAGAATACAACCCCCACATACATTTTGTTTGGAGACTTTCAAATTAAAAGTAGAATCATAGAATCATTTTGGTTGGAAGAGACCTTTAAGATCATCAAGTCCAACTGTAAGCCTCACACTCCCAAGTTACCACTAAACCATGTCCCTAAGCCCCATGTCTACATGTCTTTTAAATACCTCCAGGGATGGTGACTCAACCACTTCCCTGGGCAGCCTGTTCCAATGCTTCATAGCCCTTTCAGTGAAGGAATTTTTCCTAATATCTAATCTAAACCTCCCCATGCACATTCAGGAAAAACATAAATTTATGTTTCTTCGAGTTGTCATTGCCTCATAACCCTATTGGAATTCCAGCTGGAAGATGGTGTTACCATACTACCAAGAAATTACTTTTTGATGAAAAGAAAACTTTTCAACTGACTTCAAAGGGGGCAAAATTTTTTTAAAGACCAAGTGTTGTCTTCTCAACTGTTACACTAGATAAAAAATTGCTTATGCTGCATTATTTTCTACAACTTCCCTGCTTGCTTTGAAATTGAATAAAAAATTAACTTTTTAAAAGGGATAGTGGTTCATGCTTTCCTCCTGAGGTTTGTATTTATTATGCCTACAAATGTGAACGCACATAAATTATATATTTGTTTCCGCTTCGAAGCAATAAAAGATCTAATTTGCTGTGATCATGTGCCACTTTATCTCTCCAGAACTGGATTTGTTCACGTGTGCTGGTATCACAAAGAGGTAAGCCTAGTCCTTTTTTTGTGCCTTTTTAACACCACTCAGTCAGTTAGTGAAGAGATGTGACTTTTCCTATGCCATTTGAAGAAAAAGGTTCCTTTGTTATCCATTGAAACCTGCACAAAGACTAAATTGCTGTGGCAATTTGTCAAGCATTTCAGTTTCAGAGCTGTCTCCTCACTTTCTGCAGTAGAGTCTGACTCCTCTTTGCTACCTCCCAAACATGCACATCTTTCCACACTCTAGCATCCCCCACGCGCTGCATCTCCAGCTGCGTGCCCTACAAAGAGTAGTGATCTGAACATCCTGTATCTCACCTGCATTTTTAACTTCCCCAAATTTTTGTACTCAAGTTAAAAAAAAAGCTGGTCTGTTCTCCTGCAGCCATTCCTCATCTCCCTGCTATGAAGCTTGTGTTTTAGGGATTTCCATACACCCTTGGTTACTAGGCTTGTTCCTTGTGTCCCTTTACACAGTGCCTCCAAATACCCAGCACTTCACGTCCTGAGAGCTGCTGCTTTTGTGGTGGGGGGCAGATGACAGAGGGAAGTAAAGAGGGGAGAGGGAGAGAAAGGTCTGTGTTTTAAGAAGTTGAATAAGAGGCTTAGATAACAATTGCTTCTGTTGCTAGTGTATGGCTGCTATAAAGCTTGATGCTCATCACTGTGGCTTGGTGTTCGCTTAATACCAGGACTGTCCTAACAGTTTGGCTTATTGTGGAGCGGTAGGGCAGCTGCTTTATTTTACTGATTTAAGATTCACTAAATGTTTCTTTGGATCCCTTTGTATTTCCTAAAAGATGCTAACTAGTTTTCTGTGTGCAAAGGTACTTTTATCATTAAGCAGCAGAAAAATTGCTATACCTATGGGACAGCAATGCTTGCCGCACAGTTGTGGCTTAACTTGATCTGGATCTGGTTGGACCATGCGTACCGCACATCTTCTGTCATGGATGTAAGAGGCAGCAGATGCTCAGTTGGAAGTAGCTTTGCCCATCTAAGTAATAATTAAAAACCTCAGTAGCTGTAACAGACCATATGCTATGCTGTGGCCTGCTGTGTCTGAAAGGACAGGTAACATATTTTAGCTTGTGTCCTGAAGCTGGGACTTTATCTGGCATATGAAAGATTCTTTTGGTGTTGAATACTAGGATTTTCTCTCAATAAAGAGTTGTATCAAAGAGTATATACAAAAGATTTAAAGCACATTAGGACATATCTAGTCCGTGTTAGTGGAACAGAGCAACATAGAATATTTGGCAAATTAATAATATATAAGCCATTTGCATATATACATGCATGGAAATATAGATCATGTGTTTACAAAATACATAAGTAATTATTATAAGTTATCACCATCTTCTAAATAGGTTTTAAGAGTAAAAGTCAATTTCTGTTAAAAAAAAGTCAGTAGTTCTAGTTCCTTGTTTTCCTTTTGTTTCTGAAGGGGTCATATATAAGTATAGCAGATCTGTAGATAAAAGTAATAGTAAATTTCTAGTGGGTTTTTTTATGTACTTTTTTTATACATTTTTAAATGGATGTGTTGAGAAATGGGTCATATACTGATTGTGATTAAGCTTTTGCAGAATTGAGGTCATTTACATTACATTTGAATCTTTTCCATAATTACTAGCAGAAGGTAATGAGGAAAAAGTGATGCTGTAGAATACTAATTTATCAATTTACAGTACTTCATTATACTTGAAGTAGTCCACTAAGGGATTTTAACTTTACTCAAAATCAAGTTCCCAATTCTTTTCAGGGATTAGACAGGATTTCTTGAATCAGTCTTAGATGTGCTGGTCTATGCCAAATGTGGAATCAGTATTGTGAGGAATACTAAGTTTACATGAAAAGTTAATTTATCTAGTTTTCCCTAGAAGGGCTGTGTGGATTTTATTTTTCACTGAGACTGTCTATGGAGCAGTGTCTATGTTTTTTTTCCACTTGAGTGTAACAGAGTTATGCAGAACTGGAATCTTACTGGTCATTTTGTTTCATTCTGGGTTGTATCAATAATGCATTTGTTAATGGAAAGTGCTGGTAGTCGGCCATTAGCCAAAAAATATTGAACACTTACAATTTGTGACCCTTGCCTTATTCAAAGACATTTTCTTTCTCTTTTTCTTTGAGCAGGCCTTTGTAGTAGACAAAATATGTACTTCAGTTGATCTTGAAACAGTTGTGAGATTCTTGTTCTGCTTGGCTTTGTTCACCTGTCTCTCCCCGGACAGACCGCAGTTCTCCCCGCAAGGATTCCTGCTGCTGGTCTCCTTGTGATCAACGAGAGTTTTGTATTCTTTAGCCGCGCAGGCTGAACTTACACCTCTGCCTGCAAAACTAATTCATCCCTGCCTCTCTGTTTCGACTGCAGTCATGTCTCCTTTTCCACCCCGTCGTCACTGTGGAGTCGCGGATGATATTTTGCAGAGCTGTTCGGGCACTGCTGGGGCATTATGTGCTTTTGATATGAGGAAGGAGAACACGGTGTGAACGTCAGTTTCTGTTGCAGCTACTGTTTACTAGGGATTTATCTGAAATGGAAAAAATGAAAAGTCAATATTTGTCCAATGATAAAGGACAAAATACGAAAGCGAACTTTTAAGGACCAGATTTTACACCTTGCCTAGAAGCAGGTAGTGGGAGGTCCTCGCTTAAGTGCCCTTCGTGAGATGCAAGGAAAATCACAACTCTTCTGTTCAAGGGAATAGAACAGTTCCTTCTTTCTATTTCTAGAGGCATGTATTACTTCAAAGACAGAGGGAAAGGGGCATGAGTATTGTGTAGCTCAACATTGTTATAACACTGTACATTACCTCTATAAAAGGGAATCTGTGGATGGATGCAGCCTCTTCTTTAGGATGTGTCCTTTTGTAAGTTTTTAAGGGCTTTACATCAAGAGGAAGTTAAGCATCTTTAAAAGTCAGACGAGAAGCATTCACTTACGTGGCAGCACTGTTTACCTCAGACGTAAACTGATCTGAATTACTGTTGTTGTTTTCACAGTATGTATATGAAAAAGTGATACCTAATTCATAGTGATAACAAAGTTTGGAGACAGGGAATTGGGTGCTTCTGGTTTCTTTTGTTTTTTTAAGGTAACTCTAAAATTCAGGAGCATGGGAGAAATTCTTGGAGGAACTGGATTGGATGCGGAGAGAAGTATGAGTTACCGTATCGGAGAGTTTAGACCCTGTAATTTGCAAGTGAGAAAAATCGTAATCTGAATGCTATTAGCTTTCAGAGAACTAACTCAGTCTACATCTTTATATTCTGTTGAAATAATAAAAAAAGGTCCTGTGCTGCCGTTTGCAGAGGTATGAAGTTCGCCTTTGACAAGTTTTGGATTAAATTTTGCTGATTTGGATTGAATTTGCTTCAAATTTTATGATTAGCTTTGATTTTTTTGCTGTAAAATACTGAGTATATTCCGCCTTTAAAATTGCTGAAGCAACCACAGAGGATGGAAACCTAGTTGCACCTTGTATATGTCTTCAGCTTTCACGATGAAACATCATCCTCCTGAAATAATTGTATGAATTGTGTCTATTCAATGGCAACAGCTGATTTTCATCCCCTTTATGAGTACATCTAAAGTGACAATCATACTAGTTCCTTTATTTTGAGAAAATTATTAGTTTCTAGAAGTAGATGTTTGGCAAGTAGTTACTTATATCAAATTTTATTTATATAAAAATGTTATTCATATCCACCAATTTGTGTTTATTCAGTAATTTTTAGGAACTTTGTCATCTGCACAACAGCTTTCCCACCTTTTAGTCCAAGGCACTGTTTCTGATGTGTGGCAGGTAATAGATGTTCATGTATAAACGCTTCACACAGTATTTCTTTCTTGGGCAAAAAAATGCAATGCATTTCATTAACATTAGAACTTAATAAAGGGGAAAAAATCAAATATGACAGGAGTGTTCTGTTGAATGATTCTTCCAGTTAAGCTGATGGTTTCTACAGGGGAATGCCTCATGAATAATTTGGGTGAGATGGAAGCAAGTGCCAGGCTGGCCAATGACTCAATGAAGAAATCATGTTGGAACCAAAGCATCCTGTGTAAAATGCATGATAGTCTTAATGCTGACGTTTAAGTATTAATAAGTTTTTTCCTGTAGGATAGCCAGAGGTGCAGTAGGGTTGAACCCCAAACAGGATTTGTGTATTATCACTTCTGAAGCTATCACAAATGCTCTGTTTTAAAATGGAACCAAGTGGATGGTCACTGTTGCCGAAAGTAGCACCAGGCTCCAATTCTCAGGCAAGCTGAACTGGCTTTTAAAAGAGCCCATGGTGACAAAGTTTTGCAGATGGGTATGGAATAACTATAGGGAAAAAATAACTATAGGGAAAAAGCATGTACTCCACTCTATGTTCCTCTGCTTCCTGAAGAGTTAAACTTCTTTGTGTAAATAATCTAAGCAGGAACACAAACAAGCTTTAATAGAAATCCAATAGCTTTTAAAAATGAACTATGGTAGCTCATGTAAGAAATGCATAGTAAATACCAACTGTTGTGTTTTAATTTCCATATTTATTAAACAAATATATTTGTTTTGCAAATATACCCCAGTCATGAATGCAGCCTGTAGATGCTTGAGTTATACAAAGGATAATGACTGTTATCTGAAAATCTTTGAGGAGTTTAAAAAGGTTGCTTAATTTCTGTATTTTCATTGTAGTGCCAAAACCTGCTAACATGCTTGGTTTATGCGTGAAAGGAGTTTTTGAAAAGTTAATGGGTCAGTTGTGCCATTCCTATTTATCTGTTTCATTAGTGCTGTTTGGTAAGGCCAGAATTCATCCTGCAGTGACTGTGGCTATTGAAGGCCTCTATTAAATACAGATGGATATTGCTCCTTTTGCATCTCCCTTACCATCATCTCATGGTTTTGTACACTGGCATAAGGACTTCACTGCAGCATGCAAAATTTGTTTCAACATCCCAGAGCTAAAAATGTGTTCTAATGGGCAGTGGTGTTCAAAAGCTCCATGCAATACCTGGATAGCTACTGTAGCAGTTTTTTCGCCTTCTTACACGTTATCCCAGAGGCACTACCACCATTGCTGGTGGGCTCAGCTTTGGCCAGCATCAGGTCCATCTTGGATCTGGCTGACCTTGGCTCTATGGGGGAACCATAGAGCTTCCATGGGGGAAGCTTCTGTCATCTTCTCGGAAAAGCCACCCCAGCAGCCTCGCCCCCTCCCTACTCCCAAAATTTACCATGTAAACCCAATACAGCGTGCATGTGTTGCTGACAGCACAGCTGCAGGACGAGGTTCCCAGGCCAAATCCAGCACACACACGACACAAACAGCAGATCAAGGACAAAACAGCACTTCTATTGAATGCAGGGACAGCTGAGAGGCAGATCCTGTGGGATCCAGGGCACCCATGGTGTCTTCATGCGGCAAGAACAGCAGGCAGGCATTTAGCCAAAATGACCCAGAGAAGCCTAAGCAAGGGGCTGTGCTTAATGTGGCCAAGGAAGGCGAAAAACCCCTGTGGACCGGTGCCAATCTCCCTGGGGGAAAAAGTTTCTTCCTGACCCCAGACCAGGGCACCAGTGGCATCTTCACGCTGCAAGATCAGTGTCTATTTGCTGCAAGAGCATCAGGCAGGAACTTAACCAAAATGGCCCAGAGGAGCCCTGGCAAGGCGCTCTGCTCAGCATGGCCAAGGAAGGCATAAAACCCACAGGGAAAAATGTCCTTTCTGACCCTAGACCCAGGGCACAAGTGGCACCTTCATACTGCAAAAGCAGCATGCAATTAATTAGCAAAAATGGCCCAGAGAAGCCCCAGCTAGGGGCTGTCCTCAATGTGGCCAAGTAAAGCAAAATCCCCCCTGGGGACCAGTGCCAGTCTGCCCTGCGGGGAAATAATTTCTTCCTGACCACAGACCCAGGGCACCAGTGATGCCTTGGTGCTGCAAGAGCAGCCGGCAGTCACTTATCCGAAGTGGCGCAGAGGAGCCCTGGCAAGGGGCTGTGCTCAGTGCTGCAGGGGAAGGTGAAAAACCACCGGGCACCAGTGGCACTCTTCCCCGGGGAGAAAAATTTCTTCCTGACCCCTGTAAGCTGCGAGTGGCACAGGAGGGGAGCATCTCAGGGCAGAGCTGGGAGTGTGAAGCAGCAAGTGGGGCGAGTTCGTGATGTGGATCAGGGCTTCGTCCACTCTCCTGATGCATCGTGCAAGTGCCTAAGCAGACCTGGATGAGAAGAAATGTGGAGGCATGCAGAGCACCAGGTGCTGGAGGCAGCTTTTAGTGCATGCATCCCTGACTGCAGACCCAGGGCACAGGTCGCATCTTGCTGCTGCAAGAGCAGCAAGACTTTGATAACTTCTACCCTGCACTGGACGTCAAAGATGGTGTAATAGGCCAAGTTATTCCTTCTGGGATTAGAGCCTGTCATCCACTGAAGTTAGAAAAACATGTTTCATTCCTGCAGTAGTTCTCTCTATGCTTTTTGAGTTCACAGCTGTCCTCCATCTCTGGGGTGCCCCATGGAGAAGTCTGTTTGGGACTGGAGCATCTCTCCTGTGAAGAAAGGCAGAGAGAGCTGGGACTGTTTCACCTAGAGAAGAGAAGGCTCAGGGGGGTTCTCATCAGTATGTATAACTACGGCAAGTTGAATTGAGGCAAGACTGTACTCTGGCCACCAAAAGGACCAGCCATGTCCTGGGGTGCGTCAAGCACAGCATTCCTAGGCAGTCAAGGGAGGTGATTGTCCCACTCGACACTGCACTGGTGCAGCCCCACCTTGAGTGCTGTGTGCAGTTTTGGATGCCCCAATATAAAAAGAACATCAAACTATTAGAGTGTGTCCAGAGGAGGGCGACCAAGATGGTGAAAGGTCTCGAGGGCAAGACTTATGAGGGGTGGCTGAGGTCACTTGGGCTTATTCAGCTGGGAGAAGAGAAGGCTGAGGGGTGACCTCATTGCGGTCTACAACTTCCTCAAAGGGAGCAGTGGAGGGGGAGGTGCTGATCTCCTCTCTCTGGTGACCAGCGAAAGGACACCAGAAAATGGAATGAAGCTGCGTTGGGGGAAGTTGAGATTGGACATTAGGAAAAGGTTCTTCATTGAGAGGGTGATTTGTCAAGGAGCATCTGGATGACAGTCATATGGTTTAATTTTAGGTAGTCCTGCAAGGAGCAGGGAGTTGGACTTGATGATCCTTATGGGTTCCTTCCAACTTGAGATATTCTATGATTCTGGTAG
Organism: Dromas ardeola; assembly: GCA_013398915.1. Taxonomy (NCBI): domain Eukaryota; kingdom Metazoa; phylum Chordata; class Aves; order Charadriiformes; family Dromadidae; genus Dromas; species Dromas ardeola. The sequence goes on along the minus strand of VYZM01020076.1, from coordinate 150,752 downwards.
ACATCTAAGGTAACTGGTTGAAATACCCCTGTAAACTATTTCCCTATTATTTGGAGTGTTAATAGCTTGCTTTTTTTAAACAAGACGATAATTTCTGCTTGACAACTTTTGTTAGGAATAGAAATAATTGTGTGTAGCTTATGCGTACTGTCCTTGTTTTTTGTAGTGTGCCTTCCAGGATATAATAGGTTTTAACTAAACCTACTCAATTTGACAAAAAATATTTTAATGATGCTCTGTAATGCCAGAGATTTTACATTTAATAGCACTTAGAGCACATTGACACATGGAACTGTTGTGACATGTTTATATTTCAATGTTCCTTGAATCAAAATTCTGTTTTTATAAAAAATGACACAGTATTTATGATGCTGTGATACATAGGTCATAGCTTCTTAAGGCTGCAGGGAACTGTATGGCACGATTTCAGGAAAGTAGATGTGATCCCATTGAAATGTAATCACAGTTTTAGCAAAAGTAACAGTAATTCAGGCTCCCGATAGCTTCTGATTTCCTTTCAGGAAATTAACTTTAAAAATATTAATTCCAGATAACAGGTCAGGTTCAAGTTTAACAAATAAAACCTAGGAAATATGGGCTAAGACAAAATGTGTCAATATATTTTAGTCTTTAAATCTCAAACTGTACATGGTTGAGCATAATTTTTAGTTAATGATATGAGCAAAAAGAGTTCAGGTAGTGTTGTAGACTAATAGCGTTTCTTGATGGGTGAGATGTGGTAACTGGGCATGTGCGTCCCTCAGACAGGCTGCAACGTAGAGTAGTTAATTTTAAACATGGTTATGATGTTAGCATCTTGTGATCATGTTTTTCAAGTTGGTGAGCTATCCTGTTAGCCACAAGTGCTCAGTGGAGCAGTGTAGGTCATACCTGACATTAAGCTTGTCCCTGCAAAAATACTCAGGGAAGAAAAAAACACCAACACATTTATTTGAGCCTTAAAAAAATGTAACTTTTACTGGTGCCTTTTCTTGTTTTCTCCACAGACTTCCATCTCCCTGTGAAACAAAATCAGGTCTGTAGTCTCCCTAGAGGTTTCTCACTCAAGCCATAATTTATCCATAGCAAAATTTTAATTCTCATGAATTGCAAACAGAGTTTGCACTTTACAGAAGCATGAGATACTACAGATACCCCTTCAGGACTGCTTGGGTTTCCTGAGCTTTTCAAATTCCTCTGTTGTCTTTTCCTTGATTTTTGACATGTCCTTTATTCTAGGAATTCCATTCTAAACTCCTTGGTGTCTCCCTTGACATTCCCTCTTCTCAAGTTAGGGCATATGCTGACCCACCTCTCTGAAATATCTTGTTTAAATATGTGTTTAAATATCTTTCCTTTGGCTTTTGTCTGACAAGTTGCTAAAAACCAGAGTACCAGTTTTCCCAACGAATAAATTATCAGATCCTTTCTCTTATTTTTACATGCCTAGTTTTTGATTGGACAGACTTGAGAATTACTTCTCCGAGTCTCTGGAGTTTAATTGCATGTAAATTAGTTCTTTTATTTGCGTTCCTGTGCTAACAACTTTCTATTAACATTGCTTTCAAAAATCCATTTTCTTTGCTCCAAAGATCTCATATCTCAATATGAGATTAGAACATTTTATGGTTCATAAGGCTGTGTCTTAAACTAAAACTTCAACGTACAATTGTGGGCTGCCATGGCATCTGTTTTCTGTAAGCTGTTATGTTTTAAATTTGCACTTCAGGAAGATCTCACTAATTTTCCCATTTGGGACCTCTTTGGCCTTCATGTATGTTAACCGACATTTTACCAGATCGTAACTTTCTATAGAGCACTTACTGTGCTATAAAATACAAGAGCCAGCTCAAGATTTGTTAACTGTGTTATAGGAGATGTATGTGGTTGAGTTTGTAAGGTCACGTTGGTGCTCTTTTGTCTTCTCACTTAAACCCTGTCCCTCGTTCATCTGTATATTCGTGCACATCAGGCCTTGTCTTTGGTTTGTGGCTGCTTCGCTTTGTGAGAAAGCTCTAGTGCTGGACACAAGCTGAAGACAAACTGGAAACAAGCCTTCCCTTTTCCAGTATGGACATAACTGGTGCGCTTTAAAGGGGCTCAAGTCTACTGCGATAGAGATGCAACTGGTATGCACAGTGTTTAGTGAGTTTAGGCATAGAGGTGTAGATATTGTCTTCCAGAGGTAGTTTTTGTGTCTGTTTAGTGTGGCCAGTGAAAGCCCTCCTGGTGTTGCCTTTCTGGACTCAGCCAGCTCTGCCTGCAGCAGGTACCCGCTAGAGTAGGAAATACTTGATCCTGCCGACGTGTGCAACGGGACCCAGGTACCTCAAGGCACGATTGATGAGTGAGAACATTTGTTTCTACTCTTCCCCTAACTCTCCCCTTGTATCTTTGCCATGCCTCTTTAGAGAGTGAGACAAAGACTGTGATAGCTGAAGTTAAGGCATTCTCTTCAACATAATTTTATTTGGCATAAAATTTTACTGCATCAGAAGTGACAGAAGTGTCACAAAACCAATGTTATTCCTTCCTTGGGAAGGAGTTTAAACACCATTAATGTTTAGTAATGAGTGAAGCTGGATTTTTTTTTTAACCATTACGAATTTTGCCTTAGTGTTTGTTAACATTCTGTCTAGTACAAAAGTATTGTCTTTCATTAAAGCAGAGCTTTGGGCTCTGATTTCTCAAAGATCACAAGGGAATCTCATACTTTTGAGCACTAATCCTGCTAAAAGTCATTTATACTAGTCATTTGTTTTAATCTGTGGCTGTGGGTAATAGGTGTGTAGGCTTCTGTTGTTTGCTCAGTTTTTGTTAATGTTATCATATAAGCAATTTTTCAGTGGAATGGAAATATTTATGTAAAAGTTGACTACGCATGACAATGCTAATATTGTCAGACCAGTGGCTGTTGTGAACTCCCTTAAACTACATGTGAGTTAGTTCAAGGAGAACCTTTTAAGTTTGTTAAAGGTTTCTAAGACCTGTCAATGGAACTGGCTGGAACCAAATGCACTAAATCTGATCAACAGGAGATGTAAAGCCTACTTTTTTTTCCTTTTTTTCTCTATCTGCTTCTAAAATGTTTCTATCTGTGACAGTTCATGAATGTAATACGCTCATGTCAGTGACTAAGGGGATTCCATTTTCCCTAGCCTTTTATTGTAGATCTAGATAGCCTGATGTGGCAAAATGAAGTATTGTTTTAATACTTTTTGGAAGCATTGGATGCTCACTTCTGAACGTATGTGAGCACTGAAGCTGTTGTTTAAAAAACTTGAGTGCCACAGTGTGCATTTTAAGTGTGCTGTTTTTAAGAATGTTGAAAATGAGTTTTGATTTTTCAACTGAGTAGCCCCTTGGTAAAAGAAATGAGTAATAGCAAATAAATTGATTTGCCTCTTAGGGAATGACTCTTGTGTGGTGATAGAACACGTTGTTTAGTCCAGAAATAGCAGTACGACACGGGGGAACACAGAGCGGGTTGACAAGCAATATCAGTTCACAGGAAATGTGTTACTGAGACATCAGCAACTGTGTAGCTGGGAGAGAAGGGATATAACTAGGAAATTTCCCAGTCAAAAGAGAAGAACTGTTTAAAAGTGTGGTTAGAGGTTTAGTGGAGCAAGTGGGAAACTGAAAGAATTTGGAAGTTGATTTTCTAAATTGTATGTTTTATTTATATATGTAAAAATGTGTAAACATACATATAAAATATTTGTGTGATTAGATAGAGAGAGTATGTATACTTTGTCACCAAACTGTGCGTAAATGAAAGCTATAATTTTACTTTGAGTTTTCAAGAATGTGCTTTTCAACCTCTCAGTCTATAGTTTCTGATATCAGAAGACTCCTTTTGCAGGGGCTGTGCTCTGTGGTGCACCGTTGGAGGAACTTTATTTATAATGTATTTTCAAGCAGAATTTATTAGTGGTAACCCTAGGCAATTACTTTGTCCAGAGCAGAAACTACATGATATTGTTGTGAATGCATAGGGAATTGTACAGAGAAAGTATATTTGTGGAGTTTGTCTCGATTTTTATTATCTTGTTTTAGTTACTATTTTTAATGATACCTGTCTTCTCATCCTGCAAATGATGTAGTAGTGGAGTTTTACAGCTACTTTCTAATTTCTAACTTCAATGAGTATAGTTTGAGAGGAAGAGGGTCATAGAGCCTTGAGTAAAAGTAAATCCAGTGGGTTTTCCATGTCCAACTACTTTTTTTACTCAGAGACATGGCCAAAAAACAGTGAGGTATCTTCTGGTTTGGGTTGAGATTTTGTTAGACACCAAGTCTTGCAATGAGATTTGGATGTCCTTGGACTCCTTTGAAAATCCAAGTGTCAAATACTACTTGAGACCAGTGTCCAACTTTATTTCTGTTAGAGCTCAGCAATGGTGTCTATGCTCAAGTATCCACACAAATATCTTGGCTAAAGGAGGAGCCATGAAGCAGCAACAACAGTTGACACTATTTGTCACTAGGGAACAAGCTTTGAGACTTTTAATCTAAAGACCATTTTAAATTAAGCTCAGTATATATATAGGAATTGTGTGGAACAAAAACCCCTTGAAAATCTTGAAGCTGTATAAAGCTTCTTAAAAGGCTTGAATAGTTATGTAGATGACCCACAGAGCTAAGGAAAAAAAACAGATCTGTATGGCTATTTGGGATTTTGAATGACTTGTTCTGGGGAATGAACCAGGAAAATTTTTACACCTTGCTATTTCAAGAAAACTAACTTCATAATTTTCTTCATCTCTCTGCCAGAAAGAACACATCTCATCTGAGGAAAGTGTTGTTTGGTTTTTTTTGCTTTGCTTTTGTTTATAATTCAATCCTTTTTCACACAAGAACTGTTTGCTATAGCAACTTTACTAGCACCCAGTAGAATTCAACCTAGCTTGTAAACAATTTTTTTTTGTCTTTGTAAACACTTTCGAAGCAAAGATTTTGTCATGGTTGGATGGAACTGCACATCGCAGTAGCAGCCATTAGACCTGAAGACAGACTAATTAGATGTCTGCCTTTTGCTACATGATATTAAGACTTAAATTCTAGCACACCTAAAGTTCATGCAATTCCAGGCATCAGTCAATTAGACAACGGAAAAACAGGTCAATTTTATTAGACTCCATGACTCAGGCAGTTGATTATACTGAGAAAACACAGGACTTGGTGCTTTAGCAGAGAGTTTGCTTTTGTAATTGACTAACTGCTGCCTCCTGCTCTATTGACCTTCACTAATTTGTAGTATTGTCTGTCATTCCTTATCTGCAGCCGAGTGGGGAGGTTCATATGTAAACATCAACATCGTTAAGGTCAGGGGGGACTGCATCTGTCTCTGTAGCCTGTTCATTTTAATTGTGCGTACAGCCAGGCTGCAGGCTTTCTGTCATTTCGTTCCGCAGATCTATCTGAAAATCTTCAGTCTTTGTCACACTGTCACTGTTTTAATAATAATGAAATGAATAATGAAAGTAGCTATGGATCATTTAAAAACCTCAAGAGTTTCTTCTGGTATGGTCCCCGCATTGCCACAGCGCTGCAGTGGGACGGCATCGCCTGGGAAGCGCTCAGTTTCAATGTATGGGGTATGCATATGTGGTATGGTGGTGTATCACAAAGGGTGTACATCCTGTTGTTGTGGTTGGTGTGGGACTCTCTCTCTTTGGTATATCAGTGGGGAGGCTGAAACCGAGAGAAAACTGCCCGAAACTTTTACTCCGAGAGGTTGTATAAATACCCTCGAGTTGTACTTCTCAATGTTTTGGGTATGTCTACATGAAGTGGAAAAATGTGTTGATGTTTACAAGGGCCTGCCAAGATTCCAACTTTTTAAGGAAATGGTTATTTAGTGTTATTACCATTGCAGCATTTAAACATCTGTGGGTTTTGAACACATTGGCAGTCCTATTAGTTAGAAACATCATGACAAATGCGCTGTAGGATCACTGTAGTTTGGTAGTTTCTATATAATCTCATTTCTGTTGCAGAATGATTGTATATAAAATATTGCTTTTTTCTTTCTCTAAATACTTAAGTTTCAAGTCTGGTATTTCCCATAGCCTGGTGTATTTTAGCACAAACTATTTTTGGCAATAACTAAATTAAATGTCCATATTTTAATTTCAGCTCTTTGTTTAACATAGCAAGCAAATGATTCTTCTTCCTTTGACGTTTCTTCTCTTCGGATATTTGCATCCACTTACTTTATTTCCCCCTTTACCTTGGCTAAGCTGGCATACATGATAGTCTTTTAAGAGTTTTTCCAAAATTTGCCCGCTAGCTTCTTCTGCTGATGTTTCTTAGCCTGAAACTTTTCAGTAAGTTGTCTAGAATACCCCGAAGTCTAAGTGCTATCACTTTGCTAGCAAATGGCTGCTGCTTCTCCATCCTGTAATGACATGGAGGACCCAAACACAATTTTTTACTTCCCTGCTCTATATCCTAGTGAGCTCTCCCAAATAATAATCAGCTTCATTTAAGTATCAGTATTGTGAATTGTTTTGCATGCAGAGGTTCTAGTTTGACTTTTTTCAGGTTGACTTGCAATGTATTTTGTTTGTATTCCAAAGCTTTCTTGTTTTCGAAACAATACACGTATGCATTCATAACCCCTATTGACATGGTATCAATCAGGAATAAAATTGAGAAATATTCTTCCTACTAAAGTTTGTGAATGGGAATACTAAATAAGTGTGTTTTCTCTTACTCCAATTCGAGCAAGAAGTACAAAACCAATGGGAATAGATGCTTCAAGGTCTGGTTGTAAAGCAGTCTTGAATGTGTGGAAAGATGTTGAATGCATTAATGGACGATCAGCAGTTTCACTTTGGCAGAAGTCAATGAAAGTGTTTTTAGTGACAGTGACCTATCTCATTCTCCCTCCAGCCTTGCTACTTCAAAATGATCTTCAGAAACCAGTGCTAACCGGTACAGAATGCTGAGAAGCACTACAACTTGTTCTGCACATCGTGATGACTAATTGAAAGAAACAGCTTGATGAGTATTCTAGTTCAGTAGTCTGGCTTTTGCAGAGAAAACGCATTTCTGAAGCACGGCAAGATGAGACCAAAAAGTTATTGCCTCAAGCAGTGGATCTTTGATCTGGCTCTGACTGATGTTGTGTAACTGTGAATTCCTCAAGGTGACGCAACATCAGTTCTGAGCTGGTTTGCTTGCAGATCTGGATGATGAAGCAGAAAAATAACCTGTGTACATATTTAACCCTGCAGCTGTGTTACACTGCATTTCCTTGAGCTAACGCTCATTTTTATTCCTTACGTTGCTTTCTTGAGAAGAACAGTGCTGTTTGTGTATTTGAGAGCCCTAATGGTCGTTATCTCTTCTTCAGTGTGATGAAGCGTCACTCCTGCCTACTAGGAAAGTGTAGATGAAAGAAAGGAAACTAATTGAAGCCCTTGGGAAACTGCCGTAAAATACTATCCTGTGCCAAATTTGCACATTATAAGAGTTCTAAAAGAAAGCAAGCGTCCCACAGTTCTCTGCGAGCTGAGGAGATGGGGGTAAGATCAGCCATGAAGGATGTTGTAAATTCCTCATACAGCTAGTGGGAAGAAGGAAAATCCTCAAAAAGTTTGTGCCCTAACAATTGCGTATCAATGGCATATACTTTCTTGGATGTTATTTTCCTGCAACAGCCATATGACATCTATCTCCCTGCCTCAGTAACATTGCTGTAGCGACACGCAGATGAAGAGTGAAAGGAAATGAAGGCAGGGTCAGCTCCAAAATGAAAAAGCATCCTGTTTCAACAAGCCCTTTATTCCCAGACAGAAGGGAAAGCTTTTTTCCTTTAAACCATGCTTCATCTTAGTGACAAGTGACTGAAACACAGAGAAGCAGAGAGAGAGGGGGGTAACTGGGTTAATTCAATTTGGCCTATATTTCCAAGATTTGATCAAAGACTGACTAAATAATGTGAGGGGACTTGGTGTGTTGTTTTGTTCTGTTTTGTTTCATTTTTAAAAAAAGATTAATTACAGCTTGTAAAAAAGTTGTCACAGCCCCCTAAACTTATGAAATACTGTGTGAGATCAGGGTACAACATAGATACAGATGGTAAATAAATAATACATTATTTGTGCAGAATGATTTCAAAGTGCTTTGCAAAGGACTGTAGCTTATATATGAACTTGTGCAGTGGACGGCAGAGGCCAAAAGAGTGTAATGCCCATCTTAGAAAATTACTTTGAAATTGCTGATAAGCAAAATTGCCTTTATTACATCATGGGGCAAAGGTGGCGGTGGACAGGGGAAGAGCTCAGCTGGAAATTGGGAATCAGGAGGTTCTTGAGAGACTGGCATCAGGACTAGGAGGAAGAAGTCTATGAATGCGGACTAGTGGGTAAGAAACACTGATCAGGAACAAATGGCAGATATTTAGTGTCAATGTAAGTGACTGAGCTCCTCTCATGTGAACAGGGCTGTTTAATACTAGGAGAAAAGTCACTGTCCTGCATTATGGGATGAAAAAGAAGTGGGAAATTGTGTTAGCAGGTTAATGGAGAATACCTCTGAGATTTAGAGGTAAAAGGGCAAAAACTGGCTTATTCAAAGAACCTGATAATTAGGCCGCTAGATTCCGTTAGAGAGGAATCACAAAACAGATAAACATCCTAAGACCACTTTTTTGACTCTCATTGTGTTGATTTGTTGATTATGCTGATTTCCCCATCTCTTCTCATTGTCTAGGTTATTAGGAATTTCACGAGAGAATTAGTATTTTAATAATCTTTGTGCTTTTAGGTCCGAGATCCCCAGCCTCTTTTACATGGGGACAAACACTGATGCAGAGCACTGGATGAGTCAATACCATACTTAGGAAAAGAAAAAAGCCCAACAACTGAAAGCGTGCAGGAAGATTATAAGAGTAAAAGGCAATCTTCAAATGCACAAGCAATTTTTGTTGTAGTGGCCTTTTTTTAATGTAAGTCTTGTCTTGCTCGGCTGGAAGTAAATGTGATATGTTATGTGAATGAATGAAATAGTGCTGCTACTTTATAAACCTGGGGATTAAGCCTACTGCTCTGCTTCTCTGGCCTTCTCATCCATGAACAGAGGTTTTGAATAGAGCATCCAGCTATGGCCTTTCCTGAAGAACTCACATTTCCTGAGAGTGTGATATACTTGTTTCACAGTGTCTGAATACCCCGAGCTGCTGAAGACTTGTACTAAGGAGATGAAGCCAACAGGGACTGTGGAACATCGCTGGAAGCGAGTTAGTCTGTGATGAGAGAAACTGGACGCTGCAGATGGCCGTGGTTATAGGGTAGTTGTACCCGTGACTTTCCACTCCCTATAGGCCTGTTTTTAACTAAGGGTGAGGCTTTGTTCAGGTCAAACGTTCAACTATGACCCGTACCTTGTCCAACAGAGTCAAACGGCGTTGATGGGTAGCGAGGTATTTGGTTTTGTTCTCACAGTTTCTGTCGACTTGTACTACAAGGGTGCCCTGAGACATAATGTCTAAGAGGTCCAGGATGTTTTTTTTTCTCTTTATTTCTGTTTACTGAGTAGAACCTTAAAATTCTTTGTTTTAGCTTCAGTCACCAGTGTAAAATACCTGTACTTATCATAATCATTTTGTCTGTAGTTCAGTTTGGGCGTTGCAGCAAATAGATCGGTAGATGAAGCGAGCTTAAAAATTCCTGTTCAAAGAGGCCCCAAATCTTCTTCTTTTATATCTGCTTTAGGGTGACAGCCGCATTTGAGCAAGGTGCAGAATTTCAAGGGCTGCAGCTCCTGTGCTGTAGTGCACTGGTCACCCAGAGACATTCACTTCATTCTTACCACTGCTCAGATATCACCCATGACCAAGCTACATTGGCTTATGTAGTAGCTGATGTCATGATAGTAATCAAATGAAGAAATACATGTGTAAATGTCTTTCTCTTCCTCACCGCAAACCTGTATTTGACCTAAGTTATTTAATGACCAGTTTTACCCCATCATGTTGGTAAAATCTCTGATTTACTGCTATTGGTCATCAAGGATTTCTCCTTTTAGCTTCTTGATCTTCCCTGTGAACGCTAGAACTAGACTTGACAGGGCTTGGCAGATCTGAGCAGAACAGAGATCCCCCTAGTTCAGTACTGACATCTTATTGGGTAGGTGGATCTGTGGCACCTGTCCCATCCTCCACTGGACCTGTCACTTCTGTGTTGCATCCAAATTCCTATTTTTTTCTGGTCTTCTGCGTGCAGGCTTGGGATCAAGGCTGAAAATAGTGTTTGTCAAGTTTTACTACCGGTGAAAAATACAGTTAGTAAAGCACCTGTTTGGACTAGGATAAGAACACACTTAAAGGAGAACCTGTTCTGTCTGCATTTACAGGATTTAGGAAGGCAGATGGGAAACAAGCCCTGTGCAATGCAGTAGGGTTGATTATCCAGGAGATGGCAGCTGAATTATTCCATTGCAGTAAGAGCAAAAACCAGCCTGTAACTAAATAACGCAGCTCCTGCCTCCTTGCAAAGGAAGAGGTTATACTTTGTTAACACTGTGCTAAAAAGCAAAGTCGTAATGGATGTGTGCTTTTATCCTACCACCTCAAGCATCCATCCCAGCCTTTGAATTAATTCTGGGTATTATTGTGCAGTGGTACTCAGAATTAATTCAAAGCTTGGAAAAAAGTGCTTGTTTGCCATTTTATGCCTGTGCCTTTTCTTTTTTGACTGACTTGAAAATCACTAGATAAATTCTGGGCTTTTTTTTTTTTTCTCAGGGTGGTGCAGGGGGGGCACGTTTTTGATTTCTTTTGTACATTTTTTTTTGGTGTTCTTTCCAGGGGCTAATGTCCAAACTTAACTGCACTTGGAGTGCCGTAGGCAGTCAGAATATCATTTTCATCATGGCAATGCTTTTAATTTTGCCGGTTGAGTTTAAATGAAGTCAACACAGCTTCCACCTGACTAACAATCTAGTCTATATATAAATAAATGGACCCAAAATGCCTATTAAGTCTACAACGTAACATGAGTAAGGAGAAATCAAAACACAGCTCCATGGGTAGCCCCTAACTATGTTACCACTTACTGAGCAGACGCGTTATCGTAGGGGGCATTGTGGACTGGCCTATTAATGTTACGGAGAAGGTGGCTCTTTCAGCCACTTGTGTTAAGTGGTTAGAAAACAACAAGCTACAGTTGGTCTGACATCTTTTTATGAAAACAAATTACACAGACAGCCGGAATCGTAGGTGTTTAAAACATTTTCACCCTTAATAAGCTGGAACAGCTAGCTAGGGATTCCTAGCTTTTGATTAAATATTTGGATCAGCCAGCCCTTCAACTGTACAATTTCCAAAATGGCAGGTGCTGATTTTTCTCCCTCGGGCAGCAAGTGAAAATACATTTGTATTCCTTATTAAATTCAAACTTACCACCCCCCTCCCCACAAAACAAACAAACAAACAGCCAGCAACAACAAAAAAACAACAAACCCAAAAAACCAAAAAAGATCCAAACAAAAAACCCAAAACCAATCAAACCCAAGTCCTGCTGAAGTAGAATCTGCACTTCTTCACTAGTCTCAAAGATATCACGCAGCTTCTAGGGAAGAGGGCTTCTGTCTTATAAGGTTGTGAGCACTTGATACTTCAAGGTCTGTCCTTGAACACAGGCCTAAGGATATGTTTAAATATTCTTTTGTCTTGACTTCAGTTATTTGCAAGCGTTTTTAGAGAAACATGTACGAACTAACTGGGAATAATCCATGGTCCAGAACAGATGGTTTGACAGCCAAAATTTTATTGAAGTTTCAGAGTTCTTTATAGCTAATTTTTAAAGAATGGTATCTACCTTTGGGAGAACAGTAGTCATTAAATCCCTCTTGGTTTCCCTTAGAGTGAAAGATACAGGCTGTTTACACCTGGGCCTTCAGCAATGTAAATGGACTTTAAGTGAGACTCCTGATGCCAGTTCAGGAGAGACAGCACGGATGCAAGGCATGCATGCTGACCTCCATAGGCTTTAGGTATGTAGTTAGGTCAGATTTGGGAGACCACTGGCAGATAGACACCAGAAATGGGTGGAGTGCAGTCCTAGATACTATGTGAATTCAAAACCTACTCTTCAAGGGTGGATTTATGGGGAAACTGAGGAATTATATCTTTTGTACTCCATCCTTGTTAGCACTGCTCAAGAGTGGACATATTTGACTCTAAGTGATAAAGCCAGAAACATCATGTATACATCCAGCCTTGGATTAAAACTTTCTTTGGGCCAAAAGAGAGGTCTGGCTCTTCTGTAGGAAATGCAAGAGTTCAGAATAAAGGCTGAGAGATACCTGTTCAATCACTGAATGTTTCTTCAGCCTCATAGCCTGGTTTATCTTGCTCATTTACAAATTCCCGTTTGCTTCCCAGCATACTTTAAAAAAGTATCTTTCTACTTGGCAAATATTGGTGGCAGAATAAATGCTTTTATGTGAAACACCTGTTGAAGATGTACAGAACACCACCTGTGTAATACTGCAGCAAATTCATGAAACTTACTTTCAGTAAACCTTTCTTTGAAGTGTCTTCCTCTCCACTAAACTCACCTCTTGTTTCCTCCACTCTCCTGGCTAACAGTAAAACAAAGAAAAAAGCCTCCTCCAAAACACCCTCCTTGCCCCTTGGCCTAGCTGCTGAGATTGTCCTGATGTCCCAGCAGGATGAGGATTCAGTGCAGCACCTGTCAACTGTGCTTTACGTAGAAGCTAATTTCGTTCCCGTCAAGGCCATTGGACTGGGTCAGAGACAAATCTGGCCTGATCCTCACATTCTCTGTAGTCTGGTCTTTTCTGGCGCTGAAGTGGAATTTGTATGTGTGTCACGGTCTTTCCAGGGGACGAGCAGTAGCTCCAAAGCACTGGAAAAACAGGTCCTAAACAGCTTGATACGAGTGAGTCCCTTTCAGTGCTGTCGCGGGATTAGCACACAGGAATAATTGACAGAAACAGGCACGTCACCTGGGGGCACTATTGTAGCCAGAGACTCAGATTTCGTGTCATTTGCATTTGAAAGTTTATAGCAGCAGAATATATTTCTGGTAAAGTTTCCTGCCCTCCTAAAGCTGCTCTTTATCAGGAGCTTTCTTTTAGCTCAACTACTGGTTATCATTTTAAATGATCTGTGCCACTGGGTGGAAAAACAACAGCAAAAAAGACTAATAAAGAAACTTTGTTCCCTGGGTTGCTTGCTGTTGAAGTTTAGTTTACTTTTTTGATGAGCCAAGCCTTATTTTATCTTTTAAAATTTCCTACAAAACAGTAACCATTTCCCTATGGGTTCTGCCAAAAAAAATATTCCCATCATTTTATCTTGTGAGGTAAGCTGATGTTCCATATACTTCGTATCTAAGTACACTTTCTGTTGTAAAAAGACAGTCTACATCCAAAATGAGTTTCCAATAGCCTTGCCTTCCAGCAGGAGACAACGAATGCTTTGAGAGTGCTTATTGCATCAGTTTCTGAAATTAACCCTTCCACCAAACGGATATATCTCTGGTTTTATTTCATAGTAGGTAAAGGGAAATACAAAGAAAAAGTTTCAGTTGTGACATGTTTGTGACATTACATGTGCTGTGGTGGGGTTTCAATGGAATAGTAAATGGATAAATTAAAACTTTTGACAAAACAAAAGCCATGTTATTTGTGACATCCCATACGCTGAGAAGATTGTCAGAGTCACTGGAAATTGTGTCACTGATAACTTCAGCACATCTGATATTTGGAAAAGCCAAGTAATTATCATGCTGAAATGGACCTGCATAACACATTGTGCCAATTCTCATCCTCTTTTCTTCTGTAGTTGCAAAAGCTCTCACTTAACAATGAATATGTACCAAATGGTATCTCTCAGTAGACCTTAAAAAGGAAGGTACTGAAAGTATTAGCTAGACTGGGGCAATCTCTGTTCCAGCGAGCGATTTTGCCTTTCTGCAAAGGACTGTAAGAGTGTTAAGATTAGTGAGTAAATTTTTCCTGCATGACTTATTACTTGTGGCCTTTTGTAGTATCCCTTTAGCAACTGCTACATGACATGACCTTTTCAGCATATTTATCAGTCTCAGCCTTATGGATGATGCAGAGTTATAAGTGTGGTTGCTGGGGAGAATGACCAATTCTAGGAGATTGTTTCAAAGTCAGGTTTTGATAGGGGTGCTTTGAAACGCTCGTGTCCAGGTGCATGTGCCTGACTTAAAGTCTGAAGCTCTGACATCCAAGTGTAAGACACAACTCTAATCCCACAGCAAGAATTGTGAAAAGGAACTTAAAATTAGACTAAATAGCAAATAGGCTGCATCTGGTGAGGTGTGAGTTTTAGTTTCAATAAAAGATGTAGAATTACAACGTCCTACTTTGTGCTTTAGTAATAAACACATATATATATGCATTTAGTTCCCAGAGCAAAAGTAGTGCAAAATTAGTAAAGAAAATGACCTAATTTCTGAGTAACAACATGAATTTACTGTTTTAGAGGCGAAAGTAGACATTTATGATGCAATACATTGTCCTCCAACGAAATGGCTTTTGATTTTGTCGAAAGTTCTTTCTTTTTGCCTTTTTCACTCCACAGGCATGATTGTTCTGTGGTTCCTATTGTAGGGAGTCTTATCTTTGAAAGGCAGAGGATTTGATATTTGAGCAGTATATTATACTTGAGGGATATGCTGACTTACTAAATTGGTTTCCTGATACTCCACTGTGGCATTTCTTGCATGCATCTATGAAGCTTCAGATATTACCAGAATGTACCTTTGTACCAGTGACAAAACTTCTGTTAATTTCAAAGGTGCAGGGTCAAGACCTGGCTTAACTGCTGTACTGATTCAGTGGTTTTGCTTTTTACTCTTGAAAGATCATGCACTGTGTCCCATTTGCACACACACACACAAATTCTATCTTCCTGCATTAATCCATTTACAGAAAAAACTAGTAAAATAGCTACATGAGTTCCTGTGTTACATTCCTTGTACTGTTTGCCAGATTTTACATTCCCTCACAGAATTGTCAGATCTTTCACTGGAAGATATGAATAAGCAAAGAAAGGCTGTAACCTAAAGGCAGATGGGGGTGAGACAGGGGAATACCACTATCTGCTGTTTGTGATACTAGAAGAAGGAAGAATATGATGCTTAATAAATCACTTCATTTTAACCAGTAATTTCTAAAAGAACAGGATGGTGTCAGTGACTTAAGTGTTTCTATTTGAACCTATTTTAAGTAGATATTTCTGATAAAGTTGATAAATTTCTGATAAATCGTATAGTTTCGTGGTCTATTTTGCTTTTTTTTCTCATCTTCTGTTTTATGGCTACCATGCAGCACTTGAGTTTTCTACGGTCACTCAATTAGGGGCATTAGCACCTGTTTTAGAGCCTGAAGCTTTTCCAGGGCAAGAACTTATTTCATAGCCGGTGCTGTGTCACGTGGCTGTGAAATCTGGGATGTGAACAGTGAAAAAATTCTCATTATGTTCTTTCCTAAAGCTTTAATTTATGTAGATAAATAGTACTCCTTTTTGCCCACTGGCTTCATATCACTGAACTTGTCTCAGAGGTCTGCTAAGGCTCCTGCTAACCATGAAGATGGTGCCTCTGCTGAGGACTGCCCCTGCTTTCTGCTGGGACTTGCTCTTTTGGGAAATAAGACATTCTAACATATGAAATGGGGTGCATTTGAGATGCACAGATTAGGGAATCCAGTGACTTTCAATTCTATCCTAGCTCTAGCATCTGCTCATGTTGACCATTGCTGACTCTGATGTCATCTGTGACTGACTCCTTACCTACAGAAAGGAATTCCCAGTTATTTCTAGCCCCTTCTACATTGTGCTATGTAAATGAATTTAAAAATGAGCAAACCTAGTGGTTTTTTTTTCCCCTGTTTATGTACACTGTCAGTGATGTGAAAAGGAGCAGACCTCCAATGAATTTGTGTTCTGCTATCCAGAATACCCGAGACTCTCCAGTCCTGGTTTGCAAGAGGAGATCAAATAGAAAAAAAGCATGAAGACCTGATAAATTTCTGGCTTCATGAGGTGAGGTCCACAGAGAGGGAGTCGTGCATTAGTGAAAATGTACAAAACAATAAAGGACAGCATAGGATATGTTTAAAGAATGACCTCTTGTAAACTTTTATAGACAATTCCTCTACTTGTCCAGAACTGCTCCCTGAGGTATCATTCAAAAGTCTTGCCAGAAGTAGCAGATTTGAACAGCAGATCTCTGATTCAAAACATTTTGCAGCTCATAAACAGAGCTACCTCCATGAGAAGCAAATAATTTCCATAGAGACCTGCCATAGCTTGTGACATTAATTGAATCGTGGCAAGGCTGAGGTGCTTGATAGCATGGGGTTGCGTCCTGTTAAGCCATGCATATAGAGCAATTCATTCTACAGCAATCATCCACACTTTCAACATCCCAGGAAGGGGCAGTGATAGACACATAACAGAAGTCTAGGAGGCTACATCCAGTTGTAATCCCCAAATTACAACATTTTTGAGAACCTTTAGTTTATCTTATGGTATGGTTGTTTCCTGCCCTTTTCCCCTGCCTTTTGTTATATTGAAATGAGTTCTCACGGTTCTGGTAGATGCTGATTCTGATTGGAGACAGAGACACTGCCAGAGTCCAGCAAAGAGAGGTGGGGATGCTGGGGAAGGACTAGAGAAAAAGTGGGAAGAGGTTGTATGCCACTGTACTACAGTACAGAGATGAATTTAAGGAGACAGACTGCATACTGAGGTTCAAGACAAAAAAACACGTAAAGCAAGTTGATCTTTCAACTTCCAACATGGTGGCAAGCCCCAAATTCCAACAAGCCTTTTAAAAAAAAAAAAAAAAAAAAAAAAAAAACAGCAAACAACTCTGCTATTTTTAATTTATTTTTTTCTTAGTGATGTACTTTCTGCTGCTGCTTCTTTTTTGTTCAGTTCTGTTCAGAATTATATCACTATATAGATCTGGATTTTAAGATTCTAATCCTGCAAAACTATCTATCAGCAAAGCTTTAATTGCACATGCTTGGCCCAATCTCGGAAGCACACAAAGGTATGCAGGACTGTGAAAAAAATCTCTGGAAGAAAAAGATTGCAATGGGATAAAATGTTCTACTCTCTAGATCATGTTATATAGGAAAGAAAATGATCCACTTGGATAAAATTCAGAATTTATATTGAACTTATGTATTTTCAAACAGTTAGTAATTTGTTATGCGTTTGTTTTTGTTTTTTCTTATATGTCATACAATTTCAATTCCTTTACAATAAAGAGTGGCATTGCTTTAAGGAATGCGAAAAGTAACATTATACTTGTTCACTAACCAGAAAAAATTGTAGTCCATATTAGATGGGAAAACCTTTCTGAGAGCAGCTGTCAGAGTGGTCAGATGTAGATTTTCAACTACCTTCTTTTTCCCTCTCATGAAACTGAGAAAGGGGAAAGAAAATGCATATAAATTTTAACATGTTCAGCAGAAAAGAAATGGCCTAACTGTGGAAAGAGTTCCAGAGAAGAAAAGACCTCATGTTTTCTCCATAGTCTAAAGCTTCAAAGAAAAATGTACACCATGGACCTCTGTTGATGTGGATGAAGCTGAAAATGTGATAAGTGGAAGTAATCAAATTAATCTATCATAACCTGTCTAGTATCTATATGGCCATTAGAAGTAATACTTTTTATTAAAATGTTTCTGGTTTTAGTCTTTTGAATGTTAACAAATACATTTTATGATCTATGCTTTTAAAAACACTCAAAGGGTAGAAAAGAGGAGGAACGTCAACCGAGTTTGAGATAGTTGTTGGTACGGCTGCTGGGTGCTTCTGACGACCAGAGAAGGTTACATACCCTTCTTTTCTTTAAAAACATGGAGAAGCCATAGCATAAAGACTTCAGTGATTTTATGTGGGTTTTTTGAGGAGCATAAGAAAATGAACAGCTTTCAGTGCTGATTTTGCAGCCTGTTCTAGAGGAGATGCAGTCTGACTTCAGGAATAAGGCAACAAAGCTCAATTAAATTGAGCAGCTGAATGACTTTCTATTTGAAAAAAGGGTTTTTCCAGCATCAGTCCCTATGATCTAAGACAACATCCACTCCAAACAGTTTCCAAATACCTGAGAATTCGCTTTTATGTAATAGGAGTACTGATAGCTGTACTACTGCTTTCTCATGCAGAGACTTGGGAGACGCTGGGCATAGAAGAACTAACTGACATAATAATTTGCTGATCTTGACACAAGCTCTGTCCTATGGGCAGCTTTGCTTTTTAGTAGCAATACCTGAAATTAGTCTGAAATTTTTCACAGGGGCTTCCTTTTAGAGTGGTACTATTTAAAATGGTGTATCAGAAGAGCGTATCAGAGCAAAGTTTTGTTTGTTGCATTTCCTGACATCTACCTGGGGGAATTACTATGAATGCAGCTCATTATGCTAAACTAATTTTTCCTGCCAGTCTGCTGAATTTCTTTGGTAGGCTGTGTCGAATTTGCATTCTGAATAGTGTTTCTACCCACATCTCTTTTCAGGTTACCCCTTTACAACATTTTTTCTTTATTGTCTTGTTAGGCTTGCTAACTTTTTTTCATTATTACAGCAGCCTGGATAGAAAGAATGATTTCTGTCTCTGAGTCCCCTAGAAAACAATTTCTGATTCTTTCAGTTCGAATACAAGGAAGTGGAAGAGCAGCATATGAAACCCTTTATGGGATAGATCTTGACAGATAGTATTATCTTTCAGAAAGAAATGAGTATGCTTGCTGGCAGAATGTGCTTCTGTCTCTGCCCCAAATTCTATTTTTATTTCTGTTCTCCTTAGAAGAACAGAACAATAATAAAACATTCATTTTATTCTCTTTTTTTTTAATTTATTTTTTTGAATTATTTTCTAGCCTAACTCCAAAGAGCAGCCTGCAAGTAGAGACTAGGTTTTGGTAGAATGGCACCCACTGGCCCTCTGTGAGGCAGCGTTATCTGGCCTGAGCCTGCTCGATCTCTGGGCAGTGCTGCATTATTCCTGCCAGCTGAGAAGCAGGCTGTTTGCAATCAGTCATGACTTATTGGCTGGCCTAAGTTTTTATTTTGTAAAGTCTTCTGTTTCCTTGGTTAAGCTTGAGTCAGGGATTAATTTTATTGAGATTGAATCAGAGTTGAATTTTACTGCCCAAAGCTTTGAAGGGGTTGCATTTGTCCGGGCTACGGCCACAGAGGGGAGGAGCAGAGATGGGAGCAGAGCACCTGAGGACACTCTTGCTGCTTCCAGGCTTGGGAGGGCGGGAACAGAAACAGCAGTAGATGCCACTCCACACACACACTGAGTATCATTGTGTTTGTGCCCTGCAGTCTGTCTACCACAGCTGTCCACTTCGCTTGCGCAAGATAGCTGGCTCTATCCTGGATATGCCAAATAGCAATTTCCATTAGCTCTTTTTTTTTTTTTCTTTTCACAGGAATGAAGATGTTTGGAGTGATCAAAGCTATCTTTCTGTAGGAGTGAGCATGCACACATCTACACCCCCACCCTTGAACTGTTTGATAAGGTGCCGAGCACTGATCTGCCAAATTCTACGAAGCTTCTGCTCAGTTGAGCAAAGTCCACGTCCTTGCACAGACATTTTAAACTTCTTGGCCTACCTTTGTTACAGAAAACATAATAATGTCGAAAACTATTATGCGTGAGAAAAAAGTTGAGGACAATAGGTGGGAAAAGGAGAAGTGCTTTCTATGCAAAAACAGACATGCAGAGACAATTCTGAGTTGGAAGCTGCCCCACTTCTTATCCACAAGGGAATGGATAGGATAAATTACATCTAACATTTTTCTCATAAGGATTGTCGTTGAATTTTAGCATTAGATAACGCCATATTATATGCTCGAAAGAAAACTTTTCTTCCAGTACCAAAGTAATGATTTCATTAAAATTGCATTCTAATCAAGAATGCATTAGTTCATTAGTAGGTACTTTCATTCCTGCTCCTATCCTGAATGCACTGTTGCTCTAGAGCTTCTTTCCAGATTCAGGCAAGCTTTTCAGAAAACTTTGTGCTAAATGTGCCCTCTTATACTACTTTTATTTGTCCCTGGTTGTGTCATCTAGCTATCAGTTTTTACTGAGGAGGCCACAATCTGCATTGACCTCTCTTATACTCAAATGTCTGGAGTCCAGTATTGCTAAATGTAGAAAAAGAAGAGAAATTAATTTTTCTGCACCTGGCAAATGATAAATAAATTGCTCTAGGGATAGTAATGCAAGGCAGAACAGAATAGGAATTTTGTTCGTAATGGAAAAAGACCCAGGAACCTTTGGGATGTTTCTATGCGCAGTGGGTGCGATGCATTAAGGAAGGACTTAATAGGAAGACCATGATGTGGAGATAACAGCGATGTTTATGTGAGAACAAGCAGAATCTAAAGAGACTTGTAATACACTGAGTCGTGTTTAACTGAAAGTGGGATCTGGCAACTTCTTAACCAAGGTGGTTATATTTGTCAGCTCTGCATCTTTACTATGTCGCTATGAATTTCAGCTGTTCTCCCTCTTCACTTCGTACTATTTGGCCTTAGATTCACAGTCTGGATTCATTGATTTGTCTATACATTCATCTGCTATTTGGTTTTTCTCACTGAGGTTTTGCATGTCAGTGTAGTGATTGCAGGATTTCTGCAAGTGAAAAGAAAAATAATACAATACACCAGCGACTGAGGATCTTCAAAAGCTAGTTAGACCACAGTATGGTCATGAAAAGTAACTGAGGGTAGTGAAGCAGGGAGAGCATAAATATTTTGCCTGAATTATGTAGCATCCCTTGCAAAGTTATGCCCGGCCTAGGGTATTGATCTGGGTGATGAATGCACTATCCTTTAGTCATTCTTTCAATAAAACACTGGTTGCAGTTCAGCAGAGACAATTCTTATCAAAATCATGTAAAAAATATTCTAGCACCCAATATGCTGCATTTACATCGGCATAATCTCTTTCATTGAGTTCATTTTAAGAGTAGTTTCATTTCTTGGCTGATGTCTTCTTTATTGTAGTTTTGGTTCCTTCTTATTTAGGCAGCTTTTTTCAGGATCATTTGCCTACAAGTTCTCTGGAAAAAATAAATAAATTTCCCCTTGCTCTGTGAAAACAAAAAAAAAAAGGCTGGGGGGGGAGGAAGAAAGAAGAACCTGTCACTGGCATGGACTTCCTAGCTTTACAGGAAACAGTAGATATTAGCGATACCAATGAAAAAGAGCGCTCATCCACAAATCCTTTGAGTTTCAAGCAGGAATCAGTGGTGAGGTAAAAGTGGATCCTTTTTTGGACACGAACACACCCCTTGGACACTGACTCTGCTGCCCTGCTTAAGAACGGGTCAGCTCACCCACAGTCTGCATGGAAAAGCACCTGTTAATCTGCTTGATGTGATGGATGGGTGTTCCGAGTTTAAAATGAAATAAAATGGTTTCAAGAGAAGAGAAAGAAAAAACTACATTAGCTTTGTTGGAGAGTTTAAATGAGCCCTGGGGCACTGTTTCTCCTTTTGTTTACAAAGAAAGAGCGGGTACTGTTTTCTGGAGAGCTGTGCTGTTCACCTCTGAAGGATCTGGCCCCATGATCTGAAGGATGAAAGTCCTGTGGTTTGCTTGTCCCTTAAGGCTCTTGCTTCCTGCCTCAGATTTCCTGGCAGCTGAAGGCAGAGGGGTGTAAAGCTTTCCGAAGAAGGCTGTTCTCCTCTTCAAGAGAGAAACTTCTAATTGTGTCTAATGAAAGGATCCCCCCCTTCATTATGGGACTGCAGAATGGTTCTGAGTTTTAAGACAGATGTTATTCTCTTGTGTTTTCCTTATCTTTTCACATTTTTTTTCTGATGTCAAGCTATTGAAAGGCTGTTCCTTTACAATCTTTTGATTCTTTTTTTGTATTTGGCTTATTTGGAAAACTTCAAATAGTGTGGCCTCTCTGAGGGGGAAAGGGGAAAGGGGAGTATTTATTCTCTTTGATCACAGGCCAGTGCTTTCTTTTGAAATAGTATTGTTGTGTATAAATACAGGAGAAGGACTTCAAGAACTTCTGCCTACAGAGATGGGTGAGGACAGAGGAATGATCTTTCCTGAGACAAAGATTGCTGAGGAGTAATTATTGGCAGCATGCCCATAAAGCTGAAACTGGTGCTAGGCTTTCATGTCTAGTGTAAAACTTCTATTGCTATCTAGTTAGTATAGACCAGGTATATCTAATAAAATGGTGGTGGTGTTTAATTCCCATCAAAGAAAAATTTCCAGCCAGACATGTTCTTTTTGAGCAGAGGAGAAGTTATAATTTACTCAGCAGAAAAGAACTTTCATTTCTCCTAAGAGAAAATATTTGCGTCTATAGCAAGAATTTAAGATGCCTTTTCTTTTCCTGTTGTGAAGTGTCTGTAGAGCAAGCAGAAACAATTCTAGCACAGGTCAGCTTGCACACAGAAGGTAAGTAGGCTGTGGGGACCTTAAAAAAAACCCACCAACATGCTTTTCGGAAAGAAATAAGATATTGCCCAGCACACAAGTTCACCACTAGCCACAACAGATTTGCATAGAGCCATCTTATTTTAAATGAGTCAAAAAATATTTTCATCATTTTCCCACCTCACTGTTTTGTAATATAAGGTTTTTCCTTGGGAGTGACTGCCTGTTTGCACAGCTATACTCACAATATCATCCACTATGTGGATTCTGTCTGGAGTAATACAATACCTTGACCTGAAGAGTTTTAGAAACATGTGAAAGTAATGATGTGATAATTTTGGATCACTGCAGAAGTAAATGAATTAAAGAGCAGGTATTAGAAAGGAAATCAAGATGACATTTTCTTTAACACTCCATTTTTGGAGTTATTCTAATTAAAATAACAGAAATGTTAAACATGTCAGGGAAAATCCGCATCTTGGATACTACTAGCTTAACGCCCTCAAAGCGAGAGGAGTTTCTTTGGATTTACATCAATGTCACTAAGAGTAGAACCCAGCTTTGATTGAGCCTTCTTGTTTGTCAGGATTTATTACTTCATGGTGGAGAGATGAATGAAGATGGATATCTTGTTCTGATGATCAGCAGAAGAGTACTTTCACCCTGGTAAAAAAGTGCCCCCCAAACTTCTCAATACTTTTTGAGTGAGAATGGAGCTTTGAATTCGAGATAATCGGCAATTGTGTATTTGGGAGCCAGGGCCCTCAGGACTTCCAGATCTGTCATCTCTGGCAGTGAATTATGTTGTCCAAATAGAAGATATGATGTTCATACATACAAAGTAAGACATCTTAACAAAGAAAGAAAAAAAATTATGATAAATGATAAAGAGAAATAAATTGAAATTTCTGTTTTTCCTTCATACAATCTTGCATCTAATGATGAAATCAAGGGCAATAATTAAAAGAAATCATCTGCTTCACAATGGTTTAAAGAAATAAGCTCATTTATTAGTTTTAAAAGGCGAGGATTTTTTTGCCCAGACTCAAAATTTTCAGCCCAGAGTAACCATTTTGTAGAACAACTGCATTAATAGTCAGTGTAGCTTTTAGCTTGAGAGAATATAAAATTCTTCTTGAGATAATTTAAATAGGTTATTTCCTTAGTTGTTCTCTGAAGTATCCTTCATATCCGTGAAGCTTGTTGTGAAGCAGAATACTGAAATTTTTATTTTTTTCCATTACCGCACTCATGAGACAAAATGTCATAGCAACAAGGGGAATGGCAGTAAGGTCATATGCTCATGCCATGCTACAGTGATGCTTGGCTGTGGGCCACTGTAGTGTACCAATGTTTGTGACTACAGCTTACTTTTATTTATCTCTGGCATGTGTAGTTCCCTGAGGCCTTGAAACTGAGAAAACCCACTTTTGGCAAGCAGTAGCCTTGTCACTTCACACCTAAGATATGGTGTTAATAAAGAACTAACAATTCTTTTTAAAACTTTATGCAAATCATTCAAATTAGATTTATTAAAAATTATGAAGGAGAGCAGGGAAGTTTTAATGAGTAGCTATGCTGTGCATTATCTGTGCACAAAGCAGATGTAATGATGCATTATAAATGCTGAGAAAATTTAATCAGTGTAGAAAAAATATAATGAAATGGTTGTTTAAACACTGCAAAGCTAATGTTATAGTAATTACTTCCCATTGAGCAAGACATGGTGCACATTATCTAGGCTGTGTTTGATTAGTGATCCTGCCTACGAAATCTTGCCTTTTCTTAATTTTACTTCAATATCATTTAAAATATCTTCAATTCAAACCCAGTTAAAAAAACAAAAGCAAGCATGACATCAAATTCAGTTTTCCTTCCTTTTCCTTTCTAACACAGTCTGCATAAAAGTCTGCTTTGATTTACTACCTTATATGCAAGGAGGCTGAATTCTTGCACTTACAGAAAACATGGTTCTATGGAGTTTGTGGTTTTTCCCCCTGCAAAGTGATACCAGCAGTATTACCCGTAATGATGCTCATATTTTTCAAAATGTCCTTGTAGAAGGTGGATTGGAATATATTGAAGTTTTGCTATGCATTTTTTTCTAAGATTTCTTTTAAATGAATAAGACATGGATTTCGTCACTGATCTTTCTCAGTTCTTCAGAGCCTGTAGGGATACTTTTTTACTAATAGTTGCATGCCAGTCCCCAAAATGAAGTGTATGGAAATTTCTACTAGTAGGTCCTCTTACAACTGTAAAGCTTAGATATGAATGAACAAGGAATTTTTATTCATTTTGTCTACTGATAATTATTTGTAGGAGCTGATTAGGGCTTTTGCTTTAGGAACTGTCTTAAAGTCATAGAGATTCTGAATTGTGGCTGATGGTCTTTTAGTCATGTTGGATCATGAATCTTTTTGTAATCTCCAGTCAAGGAGACTTGCTCCAGGTTTTAAGATGTATTCAGCTCTCACTGAACACAGCAAGTGAGGCTTTCCACTGCTTTTATGAGAGCTGAATTAGAAACCTTTACTGAAAGGTTTAGAAACCACCATCTTGCATTAATGAAGATCAGACCAGGAGGGAACTGTTTTGCAAATGTGGAATAACAACCTTTTATAAAGAAACCAGGTGTAGAGAAGAAATAGTAGGCATTTAAATAAATTATACTGTCCCAGTAAATATAATTGAAAATATAAAAATGTAGCTGAACTAAGTATAGCTACGTTACAAATTCTGCATGCTCTTGTCTTCACAAATATTAGAAGAGTAAATGTATACAAGATCAATTTTCTCGCTTTCAATTTGAAGCATGCAACCCCAGCATGTTTCTGCATTCTTTCTCGTATTGAACAAAAGAATTTCATTGTTATAAACCTGAACTTTAACTGTAATTTTAAATAATAATTTCTGTATAAGCCCTTAATTGATATTGTCAAGGTAAAGTTTATTGATGGTTTTAGAATCAGTAAGAGCTTAACATGATAAAATATATTAGAAAGAGAAAAGTCTCTCAGTGAAATATTTCAATTTTGATTTGTATGTGGACTTGGAAACTTTAACAACTTTATAACAGTCTGGCTGAAGATTTTTCAGTCATACCATTTCTAATTAATGTAATCACAGGCTACTCAACAAAAACAGTTTTCCGTGTTTTTGGTTCATTGCTCAGTTTCTTGGAGCTGACATTATACATTTTTTTGTTCCTGAGATACGTGATAGTATCTGTATGTACATTGCATGTATATTGCTTAGTAATAATTTCCATTTTTTTGGATCCTTGGGCTAATTTTGTAAACCTTTGATTCCATTTGAAGAAATTAAGAACACATTGTTTCAGAAGTGAATGGCCCACTGATTTCAGTCCTAGGTACCAGTTGGTACAGTTGCTACTGTTGGCATAAGCCTAGAAATGAAAAGCAATTTTGGGCTAATTTGAGAAAGGAACAGGTGAAGCTCAAATAATTTAGGAGCAAGGAGAAAAAGAACAAGTGGCAGCTGCTCCAAGAAACATTGGCTTGTATCAGTGCAGCATATGGAAGGGCAAATCATAAGCACATGATTTCATCATCCCTGTGATGAAGGCTTTGCCTCCAGATCAACAGTACACAAATTTTGTTGTTTTTTTCAGTTAATAGAGAAGATTGGTTTATGGCTCCTTCAGGAGAATCCTGCAGAGTCACAAAAGAAGCCAAGATGTGGCTTCCCTCCAGAAATGCTCTTCGTGTCATGAAGAGAGTCTTAAATCAATAGCCTCAATGCTAAACTGAGCTGCCAGTGCATCTAACTGGTATTCATTTAAATAAACAAAAACAAAAAAATACAGGAAAGAAATCGGTATACACTTACCTAGTTAGTGTGTTTGATTTTTCTTAGCTAGGTTTCATGCTCTCTTTAAAGCTCTTCCTGAAATATTCAAGTTGCATGATGCATGCAATCGTTATGAAAGTAAACAGTGTGTCACTGTGATACATCCTACTTTGTTCGGAGACTGCACTTTGGGCTCATATCTGTAATTGCAGTCATGACATGAAGATACAGGGCAAACTTTACAGCGTGATTTATCTTTGTCAGAGGGGTAGCAATGCTCAGCACTGAAATCCAGGATATACGTGACTCTAAATAGAGCAATTTGTCAAGTATTTCATTGACACAAATTGAAATGAAACTAGTTCTCAGACTCTAGAGGTCACTTTGCAACAGGAAGAATTCATTATCTAAGTATACACAGAGGAAAACTGTTTCACAATTGAAGATGATTTGTGAGAGATGGATGTACACACATAAAACTAAAAACTCATAGGTCACACTTGTAAAGTAAACTATAAGAATCTACAGGCTCCAGTATTCCCTGGCTAATAGCCTATCAGTTCCTCTGAAAAAAAGAGTGCAGACATTGTCATACTGAGGTCTATCAAGTATTTCAGAGACTTTTTTCATAAGGAAACACACAAATTACCTGCTTCAAACCTTATATGAGGCAAATGTCTTTTTCATCATGTATGTATATTAGGGTACTGGAGAAGTACATACACAACATCCCATCCTAAAAAGAAGGATCTTTTTTAGAGTTCATGTATTTTATTTCACCTATGTCCAACTTCCAAAATTTTCTAGAGAAATGCTCCTCTCTTGAAAGTGTATTCACTTCCAAACCTATCGCTTGAGAAGCCAGATTAAAGCCTTTCCTGGGTTAAATCTCGATTCCGTCATGGAAGAAGAGGAAGTTCTGCTGTGCAGAAACAAACTCCACTTCTCTCATTTGCTCAGAGATTGCTGGGATGTGAAAAAGAAGTGAGAAAAGGCAAGGAGAAAGAAGAAGTAATGATAAAGTTATGAGGGGTGAAATTCAAGTTTACAGCTGCAGTGAACTTTATTTTATGTGTGCCAGTGTTTTATGGCAGGGGATCATAACCACTGCTGGCAGCCTAAAGTCATCAGAGAGAGGGTTGCTGATTACCAGTGACACTAGCATGGTCCCGGTGATGTAGATCTTCCAGAGGGGAGGAATATTGCTTTTCGTTGCAGAGCTCCAGCAGTACCTAATCTCTTTTTTCAAAGGCTGCAAGCTTGTCTTCGCTTTCACTTGTGCAGCCTCTCTGTTTGGATGAGAATGACAGCGTCTCACATCCACATTGCACATGTGTGAAAGATCCCAGGCTGTGGCAAAGGAGGCCCACTACACAGGATTTTATTTCACGTGGTGGCATCTCTTGAGGGCATGTTATCCCACTGAAATGAATATCGAGTTTTGAATCTTTCTTATGAAAGATTCTTATGAAAAAGAAACACATTAAGAAAGGAGTGATTTGAAAGCAATGAAAATAAAAGAAAGCCCAAAATTCGCCCTGAAATGTGGAAATACATTTACTGTGTTCTCCATTTAGGAAATGCCTGGTTGAGGCATGTAGCAGAGAGATAGGTATAGATATGGGGTCCCCAGACGTTTTAGACCAATTCATAGAATCATAGAATCATAGAATCACCTAGGTTGGAAGGGACCTTTCAGATCATCTAGTCCAACCATCAACCTAACTCTGACAAACCCCGTCACTAAACTGTATCTCTAAGCACTGTGTCTACCCGTCTTTTAAATACCTCCAGGGATGGTGACTCAACCACTTCCCTGGGCAGCCTGTTCCAATGCTTGATAACCCTTTCAGTGTAAAAATTTTTCCTAATATTCAGTCTGAACCTCCCCTGGTGCAACTTGAGGCTGTTTCCTCTTGTCCTGTCGCCTGTTACTTGGGATGAGAGACCAATTGCAAAACCTTAAAATATCGGGACCACCATTTGTCCTTTTCTGTACTTTTATGTATAAGCATCAGAGATGTTAATATTTTTGGTTTCTATTTTCTAATATATTTGGGAAACTGAGAATCAGTTCAGGATAACAATTCACTGCTCTAGGTAGGAGCATTTTAAAGAAAAAAAGCCAAATTTTCTGATCTATGACATTTTTAGCCAGCAGAACTTCATTGGCATCAGAGACCCTACTCCTGCAACTCTGCTATCGGTCCAGATGAAAGTTGCAATGCCCTGGACACTGTGTGCCCCTGGAAAAGCTATTGGTTTGGACTATTTGTGTTTGGTGTCCATGTGGTATATAACTTGGTCCCCCATAACTTATCTCAAAATTATTTTCCTTCTAATTCCTGGTTCACGGAGAACTTGTTTATCTAAAGCCTTTTCTAGTAGAAACATGCTTTCTCATTGATGTTTGTCACTGTGAAGAAAACCTCCTTTTGAATCTTCTTGTCCTGTTCTGATTCTGCAGATGTCTGTTGATGTGCTCCTGCTGGCTCTCCTAAAGTTTATGTGATATTTTTTATTGTGAAACACAGATAGACCAGAGCTCTGGTTTGTAAAAAGCAAGTTGTGGCATAAACTGCAGGAGAAAATGTATAAATTGGAAATGCAAATTCCAGTGCTGTGCAGTATTGAAGAAAACAAAGGTTAGAAACCATTACCATAGATGGCTTAGGAAAAAAAAATGTACTAAGGTGACTGTAAATATTTAATATTAAACAAATAGGCTAGAGATTTCTGACTAGTGAAAAATGACAACCAGAAGTCACTCAGCTTGGCTAGAAATATTTATTCTGATAAATGCACTGTGTCTCAACCTCTGAGGAAAATAAATACTTGATAAAAAAACAAAGAGGGCAAAGAAACTTACCAATATTGAGAGGCCTGATGATTTGTCGTTGAAAATACTGAAAATTTAAAACAGTACTTTAATGCTGTAGGAATATGGGTTTCTCTTCAGGGCAAAGGTTTAAATTATTCTTGCACAATTAGGCCATATTATACAGTCCTCAGAAAATTTCATCAAGTTGATTATTAAGTGGGAGCAAAGCGAATTAGATGACAGCATGTTGCACAATGCAGTCTGTAGAAAGCTTTGAAATTATGAAGGGTAGCAGAGAAGAAAGTGTACAGCTTTATTCTGTGAGAAAGAGAGAAGGTAGGAAATACTGAGATTTCAAATATTCAATCTGACAAGTATCTTTGAAGATAGGGGATATTTGGTCTGCATCTTATAGATAGAGAAGGGTTTTTTATCTGGAGACTTCTTGTAGCAGTCTCAATGCTCTAGTTGGAAGAGCTAAAAATATAATCTGGAGGTGTAACAATTATGGTTGAATATTATAGTTGAAATTCTGGAATGCTGGAGATATTTAGCAATTGTTGAATCTCAACAAAGAACAAAGAAAGTTACTCTTTGAGCACTCTTTTGAATACATAAAAATGAGACCTTTTGTTAACGGTGGAATTTCAATTTGGAAGAGACATGCAAGTGGTCATAGTATAAAGTCATTGAAGTTTCTAACAATTACTGATGATGATTTTCTTTCTCTAATGATATTACATGAATATGTTTGTCACATTTAGAGCCTTAAATTGATGGATTAAGGTAAGGTTATGACTGCACTGGAAGCTGGTTGGCGGCTTATAAATCAGTAGTTATGATCTGTTTCCTTTTAATAGAAGGAAAAGGGAAGACATCAAGTAGTCAAATATTTATTTTAAGTTATAAAAAGCCTTATTTAGCAAAGGTAAGGACAACTATAAATAAAACGGATGGAAAAACATGAATAAAAATTTGGATCTTACAGTTTATGGGGAAGTGAAAAAGCTGCAATAATGTGGTTGAGAAAGAGGACAATTTTAATTAAGGCCTTCTGTTTCAGTGGAGAAATACAGTTTTAAATTAAAACAATAAAAGCAATATTTAAATAAAGGGGAAAATATGAATGATCGTAAACCTTAAAAGTTAGGGATGGAAAAAACACTCTTATGGGAATCTAGAATCATTGTGCTAAGAAGAAAATGAGGCAAAATATTTAAAATTTCATGTATATAGGAGACAAAGAGTGGCAAAGTCCAGTTATAGATGGAGGCAGTAAAATGATGATGCAGGGAAGAGACATGTAGTCATAACCATTTCTCTTCTGTATCTGAAAATAAATTGGATGATGTGCCTGTATTACCTGAGGATGACACACTGCCTTCTCATTCACTAAGGTGAATAATAATTAACAATGTTTAAAGATAAACATTTTAGACAGAAGGCCCGGACAATTTGTACACAGTCTAATACCACTGGGTAAGATGTCTTTCTTGCTAGCATTAATATTTAATAAATGTGGAAGATTATAACACTTCAGAGAGCTATTTGAAGTAGACAAGCGTAGCATGGGTAACTTGTTAAACTGAGTTCAGCCTTAGGCAGTGTAATAGAAAGGCCTGATATTGGATTTGATTAAATAAAACAGTAATGCAGCAAGTTCCACATTTTTTTATGGAAAACAGGTCTTGTTCAATCAGATTATAACTTTGGTTGCTCAAGGTAACTGCATAATAAATATTTGAATGGCATTCACCCAGTGATATTTCAATTTAAAAAGGACACTAAAATAATACCAGTAAATCAAATGTGTGTTAAATAAATTCAAAGCTGGATAACGGATGTCACAGAGAAAATCACCTTGAACAGTGGTATTTCTAGTAGATTTGTTGGAGTATGTACTAGATTGATGGAAGCATTCAGTAGGGTTTTATTACCTGAAAACAAATAAAATTATGGTTGTTAAAAAATTGTTGACTATAAGGTTATAATAAGAGTAAAGGAGGGTAAGAACTGGATCTAATGACCCTGCTTTGTATTATTTCAGCATACTCTATTTTCATACAGATAATTTCTGTATTCCAAAGAAAAAAAGGAATGAAAAAAACATGCCGAACTTGTTTTGGAAAAAATCTGGATGTTGCAGCTGACAAAAAAACTCAGAAGAAACTATCAGTGAGTGATGCCATGCATAAAACACCTGTAGATGCTTTTCTGGAATGAATAAAGGAGAGTAGTGAGTAGTAGAAAATGGGAAGTGTATGTCTGGTTGTAGAATACTGTGTATTGTACACAGTTCTGTAGTTGTGTTTTGAAAAAGGAATTAAGGAATAAAGAGTGGTAGAACAAATATCCACCAGAATGTGACGAAGTGTGTAATGTAAAATGTGTTGATGTGAGAGGCCTTTACTTCAATACAACTAGATCATCAAGGGAAGTAATTCAATTAGAGAGAACGACAGCTTCTGCTGTCTGCTCCTACAGGGATGACAGAGGACACTATATCAATATTTCAAAAATGAGGAAAACTGAGTGTAATTGTTTCTTGGGGTTCTCGTAAAATGTAGTCCTCTTTCATTGCTACCTAGTGGTGTTTGAATTTTTCTTGTCTGGAGCCAGGAGAACAGGTTACAAGCCAGCATGAGGGATATGCTACAAAATGTACGTACTCGCCTCTGAGCTTTGCGGTCAATTCCTTCTGCTTGATTGTCGTTTAATGTCTTGCACATAATAAGTGCTAAAGGTATTTTGGGCAATTTCTTCTTTCTATTCTGCTTGAAGTAAAACATTACAAGCACAAAAAAATTCTGTAGCGATGAGTGACTCATCCTTTAGCCAGAGTTAACTTAATCAACAGTGTCTAAATAGTGAAGATGCTGCACATTGATTTCAGTAAAAGCAGAGTTTTCAAAATTACCTTCCCATTCCCTATTAAAAAAGGAGTAAAGGAAATTGACTTGCTGCTTTGATGGTCAAATGCTAAACAAGAATTTGATGCAGATTTACATTTATTGTATTTTCTATCTTCAAATGTAAGAAAAAGCAGTTGTAACTTTCCTGAATGATCTCATTTATTCCTGTGCTACCTACAGCTTATTCAATACTACTAATAGTAGTCAAGAAAATTAAATGTTTCTGTAAATTTTAAGTCATCAGAAATTCAAGGTTCAGAGTGTCAATGGTAGAATCCTACGTGTTTTAAAGCCATAAACATAGCTAATTAGCTAATGCAAGTTTCTTCACGTTAGCAATAAACATGATCTTTCTCCTTGCAATCCTACTGTTTTGCAAATACCTTTTCAAAATTGCTTCAAGGATGAAAATAATTGTTTTTGTAAGCTGTAGGAGGTGTACGTTGAGAAATGCATAGGAAATAGTAGGGGGCCCATGTTACCTGTTTAACTGCAGACTTTTCGGTGTTGATTTTTTTGCTCGTCTGCTCGGCAAGTTAGGAGTAATTTAGCCAGCGTATTGAGTGACATTGGTGTCAAGTGGTACTATATGCATATTCATGGTGTTCAGTATGTCAGCACTTATCATGGTAGGTGCTCTTCAGAGTCTCTAAAATGCGTGCTTGTGTAATTAAAATGGTAGAAACCAAAACATGGCAATGAGATGGGTAGCTGGAAAGCAAGTATCCTAGGTAATGTGAGCAGGGATTCACACTGGCTAATGTCTTCCTCATTCTGCTTTTATCATTTTATGAAGTTTCTGCAGGCCTTGAGGAAGTATTGGAATTACACAGGTGAGTGGCAGAAGAGTTAGATTCATTGTGACTGAGGTACTAAAGGGAAAGAAGGTATGAATCCTTCTCTTTCTAAATTGAATCTTAGTTGTATAATCACAGATTCATCAGGAGCAAGAAAAATAGAAGTAGTTTGCAAAGACCCCTGAACACTGTAGTGCTCAGAGAGCAGATTTTTTACTGTCTGGTAACTGGTGTGTATCATAGGCTTTCAAATTTAGAGTGTTTTCCAGGCATTTCTTTTGTGTCACAGTCATAAACTGACCCCATCTGAGAATCTAGATTTTCATCTTGGACACAGTTACTCCACAGATGTTGAGTGGGTACTACTGATCTTATGTCTATTGTCTGTATCACTGTGCAATGTATTACTTGCCACAAAACTCACAAGGGAATGCATTTGTTAATAAATGGCTAATTGCCCTGGAATGCAATTGGAATCTTGTTTGAAATTAGGCAGAAAAAGGTGTACATTCTCAGAGGAAAAAACAGTGGGAGAAGAAATCACTTTCTGGCTCTTTTGATATAAATGAAGGTATTGCTCCATTAACCTTAAGGAAGCTTGAACCCAAAATACGGTGCAGACTCTGAGGGATGCAAAGGCTCGCTAAATAAATTGGAGGCCCATTTTATCTGCTATATCTTGGAAATAATAATTTTACACAGCTCTGCTTCCAGCATTCATTTCCAATCTGTGGAATGATTGATTTGTCATTGTTCTAGTCCCAATAAGATTGTTCGTGTTGGAAGTATATTTCTCAGTAGTAAACACAGCTTTAGGCATATATGAGATGAAGAACCTGTCCCTGAGGAAAGTGAGAAAAGAGAACACCCACCAGTACTGTAAGCTAAAAAGAAAACAATTGGCCCAAATAAAAAGCTTGTGTTGCAAGTCCCCATAAAAACAGTGAGCATTCCTATTTTAGTACCATTGGAGTGTCCCACCACACCACACCAAGGAGGGCAAAATAATTAAAATGGCAGCATATGCAGTAAGTGCCACTCATAGAAAAAAATCCTGTAGGAATATCAAATGCTTCTTTGAAATGCTATCAAGGGAACAGCTGATTGCAACTGTAATTATAACTTTGCGTTTGCAGAGCCATGACTCACCAAAGTGGCCCACTGCCTGTGACACTTTGGGTGCTTCTTTCAGGTGCCTTGTTTTCTTACAGTAACATACAGCACGATAATGCAGGCAGACTGTGTCTTCTGTTTTAGGATGTTCAGATGGAAAACTCTGTATTGAATACAGCAACAGTAAAAGATGGCCCTTCTTTTTCTGGTCTTTCCTGTAATGTCTGGTATGAATATTTTTACTTTCCGCTTTGTGGGTGAAGAAAAGTTTTACTAATAAAGTGTGGAGTGATTCCTCATACCATTGCTTCTAGTTCAACTCAAATATTCTTTAGGAATTTGGAAAAAAATTGGTTTAAGGTTGATGTCCTCTTACTGCAAACACGTGGTAGTAGATAGGAAAAAGTTAGGATAATGAGTGAAATGGAAACTCAGTTCTTCCGAAGGCTCCAGAGTAGGGAGGTGATGATCTGGCTGCATTGTGGAGCCAAGTGGTACCATGACAGGAGGAGGGGGGAGCCTGCTCATAACGGAAGAGTGAGGGGAGTCATGGAGATCATTACCCATTGCTGCAGTTACTAATGTGTGTCTGCTAAAGTGTTGTTTTCCTCAGGTGTGTGCTTTTGATACTTCAGTAAATACCCGGGTTAGAATCAGGCTGTCAGGATGCGTAGCAGTGAGCAATAGCACGTGACATGGAGAACAGATGTTTAGGCTGCACCCTTGTTCAGGCCACATCAGAAGGTGAAAAGCTGAAAAATTGTGAGCTGTGGGTGGGACTTTAAATGGCTGCTTTAATTAAGGAGAACCCATGGACAGAGGGTAAGAAGCTAAAAGATTTGTTTCATACAGAAGCCATATGTCCTTTGCTGCAGAGGCTGGACAGTTTGTACAGACAATGAGGTATGCTTAGGGAGGGGAAAGGAGCCTCTCGTAGGAAGCACTGCAGTAAAGATTTGGCTATTTCAGCCTTTGCCACGGGGACCTAGGTTAAATTTTTCACAGATGATTGGCACCTGTTCCCGGTGCTTGACGGAGACCTCTAAATTGCAGGAGGATCCCTGAGCTGTGCTTTCAACATGAAGATTTATAGAACACTAAGTACTTTCTGAAATAAGGTTTCAGTTGTCTTGTATTGAGAATCCACATAAAGTGGAACATTTTGACCTTGTCATTTCAGTAAAAGGAGAAATGCAATACCAGCCACCTCACTGTATTGGGATGTTTCAAAGATGCGCTGGTTACAGCTTGCAAAATATTTGGCTACCTAAAAAATCTGGACAATAAATGCAAACGTGTTGAACTGTGTTTTGTTGTATATCTGTAGCTGTTATGTAGTGAGTCTGTGGCTGTACTTGAGTATTCAGGATGTCCACACAGAATCCTCTAGAAGTAATCCGCTCTTTCAAAATACTTATTTTATAAACAGATAGATCAGGACTTTGCTGTAAAAGATTTTGCTCTTAATAGGCTATAAAATCAGCTATTCCCAGAGACCGCTGACTCTTCTCATTCCCTTGTTTAAATCAAGCATTCTTTTGCAACTATAATCTTTATTGTTTTGAAGGGGAGATTCACAGAGGTAGTGGTAACAAGGACTAGTTCAACTAAGAGTATACAATACAGCTTAATTAATGTGTAAAGCTCACAGAGGTAATCGCTCCTTCTGACTGCTGTATCATAAAGATTAGAGGCTGAAAAATCTTCCTTCCTGAGGGTTCTCAAGACAAAAATAAATCTGTGAGCTTTACATCTTTCGTTTTTCATTTTTATTTCCATTCAGTTTTACTGATTGAGCACAAACTGTAGGAACCCCGAGTGTGTGCACGCAAATGAAAAAATGAAGTACCTTTTTTATAACCCTCAGAAGCCTCAGAGGGACTGTATTACTTTCACTCAGCAAAAACTACTTTAAAAAAAAAAGATAAAACCATATTTGATAGCTGCTGAAAGAGGGAATAATCCAGATACAGACATTATGGCACAACATACCATGCAGTTTCAATCTGCTACACTTTAGTAGCACATCAGTCACAATGAGCCCATTGTGAAAGGTTTTCTCCTCTTTGTATATTTTTTAGGAGACCCCTGGAGGCAGTGTGAAATATGTATATTTTTGTGTGAGGGAGCGCGGGACAATCTGAACAGTTGTTGATTGATAATTCTTGTATGGATCCTAAAATGGAGATTTCCCAGCTGTGCTTGATGAGACTCATCATCTCATCTAATGCTGATAGCTCCCGAAAGACTGTTCCAGATCTCATCAGTCCTGAAACACGAGATGGGTGGAGCAGACCATAGCAAGTGCCCACTTCACAGAGACCCCATTCAGGCATTGGGTGTCAGCATTTGCCAGCAGACACCAGTTGGAGTCAAGTCAGAGACAGACAATGACAGATTTAACATCTTGCTCCAGTTGTAAAGGCAGCCCAGTGCACACGCACAGACTTGTAGTATGAGGAGCATGCCAAGGAGCTGCCAGTGCCTCCCCGCTATAAACAACACCTGCGCTGCCAAATGGTGGTGCCGCTCCATGGCCAGACACTTCCACGGTGCCTCCAATGCTTGAAGCTGATTCCCAGGGCCTGGCCCGGCTTCCTCTGCGGGCGAGGGGCTGGTGGACTTAAAAATCAAGATCCCTGTTCCCCCTCTCATGTGAGCAGTTCACCTGACCACATGATGCTGAATGCTTCATCAAGTTAAGCTCTCCGCTCAGTAAATGAAAGCCATTTGATTCAAGTTGTGTAACTAAAAGCAGACTCTTCTGTGTGGATCAGGCTTCAGAGGCTGCCTTACCTAAAGATTCAAGTAATTCAGGTTAAAGGTTTCTCTAACCTTATCCGTCTGCTACTCTGAATTGGATTCAATCAAATCTTGCAAGTGATGCCAGACTGAGATGTTGTGCGTATCCCTCAACTGCAAAGATCTGTATTTTTCTTATGTGGCTTTTTTTTCTGAGATCAAGTCAAACTCATTTGCAAACAACAGATTCTTTTTTTCCATCTTGGCAAAACTCACTTTTTCTCAATATTCTGCAGAAACATTAGGATAATTTCCATGGCTCGCGGCTGCTTGAGATGTTCTGTGCAACGTCCTGTATCCTTAGAGATAATGAACAAGAAATGACTATGGGAATTTCTTCCATTCCCTGCCCATGCTGCTGTGGGAACAAATGCCCATCTGAAAAAAGGCCACCAAAGTTGCCCTTATGCCAGCTGAACCTGTCGATGATACAGTCTGCCCAAGACACTCTATGCGTTGCCTTCCCAGGCCAAAGGGTAACTATGAATTTCAAATTGGCCTTTGCATGTGGATTTACAGTGCACTAGAAGTCTATTAAGACTTCAAATACAGATACAGGCCCCCAGCAGTGAATTAACCAAGCCCCCAAACCTCAAATCACTTACAAATAAACAATTGCTTCAAGAAAAATGTAAGAAATACCCCATGCTAAATGCTGTGTATGAGTTTTATAGTTTACAGTCTCATAGTGGTATTAAGGGACAAGTAAGCGGGAAACTGGGTTAGAAAATGCCAAAGTGGTGGTTGCCTGGGGAACTTGAATTCAGCTCTTTTTGCAGTACATTTATAAGTCAATTTTTGAGCATACTATTGGATACTGGGTTTTGTGTTGTGGTTTTTATTTTTTTTCTTTTTTTCTTTCAGCATGGGCAACACAATTGGTCTTCTTCTGTTATTTGCTACTCAGAAAAATTACTGTGGTTATTCTGGAACTGAAACTGAAGCTTAGAAATTACATAGGAAATGTCAGTCTAAGTAGTTAAGGTCAAAGCGTTAAGCAACTAGAAAGTGCGTTAGAATGGAAAGTGCTGGGTAACCTTAATGAATGGGTACATGCAGGCGTACATCTGTAGGAGGAAAACCTGACTATTGACTTTGTATTAGTGACTGTTGTGCGCCTGCAAAAAAGTTTTTGCGAGAGCTGTAGTCTCACAGTTTGGCCTTTGCTTTGGGTGCCATTTCCTGTATTTACACTCCAAGTGCCAGGTCTGTTTGCCTCTCAGATCTCCCAGGCAGACTGGGCAGGACACCACAGAGCTCCCTCGTTTCTTCAGCTTCCAGGTCAGCGCCCCAACCAAGCAGGAGCAAGGCAAAAAAAAAGAGGCACCCAAGATGGATGCATTTTCAAGTAAATAAATGATTAGCAACATTACCACATCTTATTTTATTTTAAACTTGACCTGTAAGCCATGTCTTTGCATTAATGAACGACATTAGATTGGTGAAATAAATTGCTGAATTTTGGGACAGTTAAAGCATGGGGAATTATTCTGAGATCACCCTATCCTGCCAGTATACCTTTGTACAAGCCACATGTACATGTTGCAATGGTTTCAAACAGACCTAACTCGTTTTGGCTTTTTTGTGTTATGTGTTTTTGGAGGTAGTGCTCCTTGCTGAGCATGAATTTAAATTATGGGTACTATTGATTAATCAGTGATCGTTTTCCTAAGACTTTTTCTTTCTCCCTCTACCTATCTTTCCACAGGGGCTGTTGAACCCCACTCTTCTATTTCACCACGAAGCAGAAATAGCTGTGTAGAAATGTGTAACATCTTTCCCAGAACAATATCCCAGAGAGCCTGTGTGGGAAGGTGAAATATTTTTGGAGATATTCTTAAGTTTCTGATGGTTGTGTTACTGCCAATTGGCTCCTCTCTAAAAATATTTTCAACATATTTTTCAATTCAAGGTTCATTATTTTTAAGTGTCAAAAAAGGTCATGTGTGTTGTATGACAGGATCATATTTACTGTCATGAAAGAGAAAAAAAGTGGTCTTTTTATTAAGAATCCCAGTAAAGAACTTGTTAGCCATTTTTTTAAAAAGGAAATAAAAAAAGACATTTTATGAAGAGCGGTACCTCTGTTTGCACTTCAGAACACATCTGTGATGAGCTGCCTACATACTGCCTTTCCAAGTAGATAGGGTCCTTGTTTATGGCATCTCCTGTTCAAACATCTGGTGTTTTCAAGATATTTCTGGAGACAAGTAGCTCTGTTTTCCTGTGCCCAGAAACCATGAGGACTTTCTTTCCCAGTGAAAGCTGTCATACAGGTTGTTCTGGGCAAATGGAACATAAAGGGAAACAACTTTTGCCTGTGTGGCATGAAGCCAAGTGCAGCAAAATATGATCCTGTGACCCATGAAGGAACCACAGAGTTGTCCCAGCGCTGGCTCTGAAGCTCTGTGGTAGACCTTGGAAGAAATTTCTGTATGAACTCTTACTAATTCCTCTACCTTCATCATCAATAATATTCTTCCTGCAGCAGAGTTTCATGTTTAAAAAAACCTGTGAGTACTGCTTTATGGGAGGCCATTTCACAGGTGCAGGTGTTTAGTGTCCTTTGTGTGGCATCTGAGTGCCCCTTATTAACTAGAATCATGTCTTAACGCGTTATCTAACAGGCAGCAAATAGCATTTCCTCCCAAGGGCCTGTTACATTCAGACAGCTTGTATGTAACGAGCAAGGTGGCCATTAGCTTAGGATTCTGCTCATTGCTCTGCGTTGATGAATACAAACTGCCGGCATTCCTCAGGAACATTGCAATTATTTGGAAATTGAATATTGTTTATATAAGGAACTGTTGTAAAACCTGGAGATGACAATATTTGTTGTCAATTTTTTACCACTCAGGCCAGCTAGGTGGGGAAATGAGTGGGAAAAATAAAATGAGGAAAAGGAGAGAGAAAGCTGGATCAATAACAATACCTCCTCTTCACACAATGGTTTTATGAGGACTGCTGTCCAACTTTGGTCTCTGCCCAACTTTATCTCTATATTGCTTTTATATTTGTGAAAGACAAAAGTGAGACCCTACATCAAGAAGACATCCTGATTCAGAATATTTCATAAGACTAGGTTTATGTGTAACTTATTCAAAAGGGCTGAAACATGTTCTTACACATAAATAAATATCCAAGTGGTGCTCTCAATTTGAATGATTTTAAGCATATGCTGAATTGTTTTCATTAATTGCATAGTCAGTCATTGGTCCAGGATATGCAGCAAAACCACTAAATTTTTCTAGGGCATACGGTTGTTCATGCTGATCCTTTCATTGAGCAAACCAATATTATATGCAAAAGAATGCAGAAATAAATTTGATAGGAAGAAAGAATTCCACCCTTTGCTTGTGAAATACATAAAAAAATCCATAAAGTCTCATATTTCACAAGCCAGAAGACCATGGTCTACCTCATTAATTTTAGTGTAGAGGTCACTTCCAGCACACAAAGTGACTTCTGAGCCATGACCAATATAGAGCAGCTTCATGTCATTCTTGTATGAGAAGCTGCCAAGCTTATCCAAGCTGCCTCAGCTTACCCAAGCTGAGGTAGGAAAATT
The DNA here is from genome assembly GCA_013398915.1 of Dromas ardeola. Taxonomy (NCBI): domain Eukaryota; kingdom Metazoa; phylum Chordata; class Aves; order Charadriiformes; family Dromadidae; genus Dromas; species Dromas ardeola. Next base: position 110,477 of record VYZM01020076.1, on the reverse strand, counting down.
GTTGCAGCTTGCCTCACTTTTGAATGCTACCTGCCCAAGAGAGAAGTCATCATCACTATTTTCAGGTTTAACAATAAGATTAATTGTGCTTATATCAAGAAGTTGATTATTAGATCCTGGATTTGCTTTCCATTTATCTGAGGCCAAATCACAGATCTCTCAGAACAGACATGTATATATGTGTGTGTACTAGCAGAGAAGGGATCAGATCCCTCTTTTGTTAGTGTTCTGTCCTTATTGATTCTGTCTATGGTATTTGTGAGGAAGCAACTCAAAAAGTGACAAAAGGTAGATAAAGTTTCACTGTTTGGCCTCAAGATGGCTGTGAAGACTTTATAATTATGCCTTGTCTTTTTTTGTATATTAATGCCAAGTAACACCAAGTAATAGAGTTCCAGATTCATTTTGTCATGACTCCCAAAAAGGTTGCTTTCTTGCCTACTGCATAATCTCAGGGTCTGAATCTGCAGCCATCGTAGACCTAAACCACTACTGACTGAGAAACTAAACCAGTGCTATACGGTGGGCATGGTTTGCTATGGGCATGCTGTGGGAGAAGTCTGGGGAGTGCCAAGTGCTGCGGAGTGCCTCCCCAGCCTGCCTCACCTGCTGGGGAACCCCAGCCTACAATTAGTTGCAGTTGACAGTTAGTATTTCAGAAAGGTCATTTTAAAAAATGTGACATGTAACCAAGAATCAAAATGAATTTTGGAATGCATCCAGCCATCCTGCACAAAGAATAGAACACATATTTTAAGGAAAAAAAAAACCTTTTGAGGAAACGCTGAAGGGAACAGTCTTTTCATTTCTGTATCTATAACTATAAATACATATGCAGTGTATGTGGTGGCATCTATATATATGTATATGTGCACACATATGTGGGCATATGCTTTTTATACATATAGAAGTATGTATGTGCTTATCTCCATGTGAACGTTTGAGAAAGAACAGACCTGGGGAGGGGGGGTGAAGTAGGCAAAAAGAGGTCAAAGACCAAACATCTCTGTTCCGGGGTTGTTTGCAGTTTTCCATTTTGGCTGCTTGTTATTAGCTTTGCTAATTAGATTATGCCTCTCAGCTTTTAGGTGATGCTTCAGTGACTGACGTGGGAGAAACCATTAAAGAACAGAATATGGAGTCACCAGGAACCAGATTTATGTTCATCCATGTAGGCTAAAAGATTATGCAACAAAATACACCTATTAAGAAGGGTGTTTATTCTCATGACTTGAGGGGGACCTCCCCCCACCCCAATCCAGTTTTTATTTCTGTGCAGTACTAGAGGTTTTAAATGCTAAGTAAAAGGAAACATTCAAGGAAAAGCAAAGAGAAAGAAACAACACAAAGCAGCCTGGATGAGTGCTTTCCTAATTTTCCTTATCTACTCTGAGCATTTGTGGGTGTATTGCTTTGTTATTAAGTACCACTTTACAGCATATTAACACCATTTCAGATATTGGCATTGCTGATTTAGGACTCCATTGCTGCAGTGCCTGTCCAGTACAGTGTGTAGGGGTTTCTTTTTATCTTAGTGTTTCCCATGGCATTTACATTTCTCAAACTACAGTGCAGATGTGTAGAAGACCTTATTCCACCAGTGTTTTGACATCATAAATATTGACAGTGCCTGTGGAGTCAGCTTGAAGTAAATTTTGGGAATTTATCTTACAGTGATATTAATCCACAGATGAATAGGAAAAGAAATAGCATGTTAAGGAGGCGACGTTACCAGGTATCTAGAGGACAACTTCAGCTGGAAGAGTGATGATTACCTATGAGGTGAGAGCCCAAGAGCTGGTAAATCAGCATCCTGTCCATGAAATATTTTAGGTCAGTGTTTCATGATAGTGAAAACGCTGTTCATGTGCAATTCTTGAAATGGAAAACTAGATTCTAGAGGCAAATATAAGGCACAGGTGTTCAGTGGTATATGGATGACTGTTCGTTGTAGAGAAGGTGAATTGGATGAAGATCCACGCTTTCTCTTAGTTCTGCCCTAAACTGAATGAACTTCCCAGTGCTGCTGGCTTAGGTCTGTTAGTGTGTTTGTGACAGGCTATGTGGACTGTCAATGGAGACTTCACTGGAGATATGAAATGGTCCTGGATATCGGAAAAGCACATTTAAATTAGTAATATTACTTTACTACTGTTTGTTATCCTTGACATATGAATGGGTGTATTCAGGTTTGAATCTTTGTGTGTCTGGCTGAGTTTTTTGTATTATGGGTAATTAGGAAAATTCTGAAAATTCCCTTATGTAATAGTTAAAAAACATTTAAAGCAGTCATGAAATTGTGAATGCTTTCAGGAAACTATCCTCCAAAAATTTATCCATATGAATTACAACTCAAACAGTATCAAAGTATTCTAATCTTGATGCTATCTTTATTCACAGTGTAATTTATTCTCTTAATCTGACTGAAAGTATCACTTCAGTCAGGGAAATACAAAATCTAATTGAAGATATTTTCAAGCAGCCTTTTGCAGACATTCTTAGTCTTGCAGTGAGCAAGACAAAGCAATCGGGGGAAGGAGGGGGGAGACATTTTATGTAACTTGCAGATTGATGAAGTGCTTAAATTTTTATTCTTCAATGTGCCCCAGGATTAAGCCAGCAGGCCAAACAGTCAACTTTCGCTTATGATAGACATAAAGGAGACGGAAAAAGAATGAGAAGATCAAACTGCAGTCAGAGCTAGAAGGTACTGTCAAACGGCTTGTTAATTTGGATTTCTCTGAGGTGGCTCACCATCTTCTCGAAAATTATTTTTGAGGAGGAAACAAAGGACAATGCAATGTCTTTAGAAGTCAGAGTGCCTTTTTTCTTGTAATGAAGTCTGACAGACTGCCTTTGATCTCTGAAGCAATCTACAAAGTTGTATAGCTTTGATAGCTAACATAATGGATGTGGTGTTATTTTCTGTGTATGTTGAAAGTGGGTCTTAACCAGCCTAGTTAGTATGGGTGCTAATTGAGTTACAAAGAAGCCTTACCGTGTGTGGAAGGTAAGACACACCTGCATTTATGTTCTGTCTCTTCAGGAGAGAAAAACTGCAGTGGAGAATCACAGACCGCAGCGCTCTGTAGCGCTGCCTCCTCTTGTCATAGATGTGTGATTTTACAGGATTAACACAAGTAGGCTATGTTTACGCCTCTCAGTTTGTATAAGCTTTATCTTGCTGTGTCATGTTTCTGGAGAGCCTACTGGTGCTTGCCAGCAAGCACTTCATCAGTGCAGTAGCACAATGACAGAATCCCCTTTCTCTTGGCGGCGCACTGTGGCGAGCGCTGGCAGGCAGACATGGGAAACGTGCTTGGGGAGAGCTGCTTCTCCTTACCGGGCTGCCACAGAAGAACCAATGCTTTGTTAGAGGAACGAAGCCCAAATTTAGGCCTGACATTGCAATTTGAAACACACCACTGTTTCTGAAATAAAGGGATGGAAATATATAGCTTTGTAGCATGTACTGGTAGGAATGGGCACAAAAGCCCTGCAATGGGTTCACATAGATAGAGCTGTTTTAATTATGGAAATTATCCGCTTGTGTCATGAGTTGTTTTAATTTAGAAGGCAAAATTTATGCTCTGTCGTATTTATGAGAGGATTTTAAATGAATGTCTCTTCTCTGGAAGCACAAAGCAGAGGAAGGCTGGGGAAGGAGGTCAAATACAGCTCAGCTGCCCTTGGCAGGGGCCGTCTTACCTGCCTGCATGTGCAAATAAACCGCTCTTGGTGGTGGGGTCATGCTATTATACAGTGATAAAGTATGACTTTATCAAATGGGATGGCAAAACGTTCATGAGACTAAGGCTGTATGAAAAGTTTTATGTAACTTTGTTTTTGAAACACCATTTTCTGAGAGGGGTAACTGAGATCACCACACTAAAATGATTTGCTTGTGAGTATGTCAGGCTCAGGTACAGAGAAACCACACACTGAAGTTCAGGACTTACTGAAGGCCTTAGTTTTCAAAAGAATAGATTTACAGTGTGACTAGTCTATGGAGACTGAAGCTCCAGGAAGAGTCATGACCCTATATGCCAAGATGTTGAGGCTTAGTCTGTTCTACAAACTCCACCTGTTTTTGGAGAATGTCATAGCATAGGGTGTTTTGAATCCTGCTGGTACTATAGAGGCAGCAACTTTGAGGAAGGGCCTGCAGCAGGATACCCAGCAATGGTCTGCTGTGGACCACCCAGCCATCAAGTCCAGTCTTAGCAATCAGAAGCAGCCCTGCAACTGTTGGCCTTCAGTTTAGCCATCAATACCAACGGAAGAGAGGATGTTTTTATGAGCTACTGAGTATTCTGTGCTACCAAGGCTATTGCTCTAGCTGAAATATTTCAGAAGAGTGTTCACTGGAAACTGGCTGCTTTTGTGTGTATGTGGGCTCAGGTGCCAGCGAGGCCTAAACTGAAAGCCTTCGTGTTGCTCTTTATTCTGGTACTCACCTTTACCACCGAAAAGATCCCATGTATAGCCCTAAACCAGGGAAAACTAGTGTAATCCCGGATGCTGGGGAGGAGCAAGCACAATCCCATCTTCAGAACTGTCTTTATCAAAGTCCTATTTGTCCTTCTGGACAGCAGTGAAGACTAGCTTGCCTTGGGTTGGCTGTGCTTCATTTCAGTTGTGAACATCATTTTTCATATGCTGTTAATTCTTTCTCTGGTTACTCCTGCATGGAGGCTTTATAGTCTTATGTTTTTAACATTTTCCAATTAGTTTGTAACGCTACTGTAAGGCCTGAGGGTTTTAGTAGAGAGAAATAAAAATGATCAGTATAATGGTGGTCATTGCATGTATTATTCATTAAAATGTCAGCATTCTTACAATTTTTAGGAAGTTGAATTTCAGCTGAGAGGAGTACCTTCACTTCTTTAGCCCTCAGGCAGCTGCTAGGTTGGCTACATTTGATCCTGAATCATTGGGCATGCCTTCACCTCTTGTACAAGCAGGAGTAATGACAGAGCTTTGAAGGACAATTCATGTAGGCCCTATAGATCTCAAAATCAATGGAGTGCTGCAAAAAATAATGAAAACCGTAAATGTCATCATACAGGAGGGCATTAACGTCAACTAATGGGCAGGAGACATGACTGGCTGAAATCATGTCAAACTGAGATGACTTGTACAGCGAGGGAACAGTGATACTTCATTTATCTTTCAGTAGCAGTCTTGGTATATTACAGTGCCTTGAATAAGGGTTATATCCCAAATCATACATGCTTTTCTTTGTGTTCATATAAAATGGGTGAATTTATGAAACAGTGCAGGATGCTGTCTTTTACGATGTTAGAACAGACTGAATAAAACAAGGACTATGTGGCCAATGACAAAATCTGGTCTGTTGTACGTGGTAGGTTCTTGCTGTTGAAAGCAGGTTTTAGTCTTTCTGCTCTGACTGCCCCCACTACCTTCCCCTGTTTTCCCCGGGAAGCTGTAGGCTCAGGAGCTGTAGCCTGTGCACAGTCCCTGCCAGGGCGGCGTTTGAAGGTATATCTGCTTGTGTCGGTGTGGCTCTTACCCCAGGATGGCAGTGATCCAGAGTAGTCATGTGGCACCCGGACTGGCAGCTCGGGATGCTGTCCTCTGAGAGGGAACCCCAGAGAATGAGTCAATGAGATATTCTCTAGTAGGAAGCAAATCCCCCTTTTCAGGACCACATTTGCAAATGTGGAATACTGAATTGAAGCAGTCGTCTCCTGCCCAGTTTCAAGTTAGGATCTCTAACTGTCACAGCCACCATCTGATGTGCTCAAAATGGATGGTCTACCTACTGGGTACATCTTGAAATTGTACTTGTGTTCTACCCCACAAAATTCTGTATCTTGGATATCAGACAGATTCTTGTCTTGTTCTTCGCAATTTTGATATGTGTCTGAGTTCAGTCAAAGACTCTACTATTGGACTGTATCTTTATATCAACACATCTTCTAGTTTTTCCCTGATATAGAAGACTATTAAGTAAAGTTGCAGTAAAAAAAAAGAAAAAAACAAACCACACACACCTAAAAAAACAACTCAGGAAAGAAATGAAATCAGGATTTCTTTTTTTCATTAGAGAAACTCTGTTCTCCAATAAGTATAACTGGTTACTTATTAGAAGGTATGTGGTCTTTACTTAAAGATTTACTAGGAAATTCTCCTTGCTCTCCTGTTGGGTGGTATGCTATTAAGAGGCTTCCATTGAGTATTTAAACAAAAAAAAAAAATCAGAGGGAAGATTTTCTGTTATAATGTAAGCTTCAAATCAGCAGCATCAGAGACAAAACTGGATTAATATAAATCCTTCAAGGGATAAAACACATTTGCAGATTAACCCTGACCTCTGCTTAAAAACTCCCAAACTCTCTTTTCTGTATTGATTTATCTAAACAGGGCTGCCTGGCTGCACACGATGAAATGCTTCCATTGCAGGTCAATTAGCAGGCACCTGGATAGGATTCAGACTTCTGTTAGGCACAGAAAATCCCATTAGATGTTACTACAGGTGGCTGCTGCATGTTTGCTACCAATATGAATATTGCATTTAGAAACTTGGAGTAGATGGTATGAAAAACCTGACAGCTATAAATCTTGTATTTGAAGTAGATGGCTTTATTCACTGCTGCTATCTTTGAGATGGAGAAAAGGGGAAATCTGTTGTAGCCTTTTGATTTAATATGAGAGAGCACTATTTAGGGATGATTGATGGTTGAAAAGTGACTTACCAAGTGCTCTGCATGATTGTATTACCCTAGATAATAGGTTAAACAGGAAAAGGGACTTCTGAATTTAAAGGCACTAAACATCATTTTATTGCAAATGAGAAAAATCAGTGCAAGTATGACATGGATGTGTTCATTTATATTCTAGACCAAACTAAAGAGCATCCTATAAATTATTAATTTCCAGTCTGGTTGTGTGCCACCCTGAACTATTGTCTGGGTCATGCTAAATTTCATACTTTTTCAGGTCCTGTGAAGAGACATTCTGAGTCCATTCTGAAGCTGTTCCATGTCCACCCACCCCAGAAATTTAACGTTGCTGTAGAAAAAACTGAGATTATATCAACCTGCTCACTACCGTATGTTGGGTTGCATCTTTCTTGCACCCAGTGGAATTGTAATTTCGGATCTTTTTTAATGTCAGGAAATTTCTTATGAATTGAGGATAAAATTATGTCTCCACTGAAGCAAAGAGCAAAAATACTCTTGCTTTTTGTGGTGCTAGCATTTTACTTGAACTTTACCACATGTCTACATTTAGGTTATGCTCCGAAGCACATAGAGAACAGATGGGAAAATCATTCAACCTGCCTGTATCTCAAGTTTCCGATCTATACAACTGGATGGATAATATACACATCAGTTATATTAAAAGGATAAGTTAAACCCTTTGACAGCTTTGAATTGAGATATAATCAATATGAAGTTATTAGACATTGTATTATTAATAAAGCTTTATAAACATACAGTGGTATTGTATTATTGACCATAAACATGTCTTTTAACTCAGAGTTTATCAAGTAAACATTGTTAAGGGATGATCCCTGGTGCTCAGCCAGTGAAAGGTCGCATTATTGAAATATATTGAGGATTCAGCTGACTGCAATAGTTGACTACATAGCCGCAAGGCTGAGCTACTTTTTAAATGCTTGTAGCTGAGCATGAGTTAGGATTAGAAGAAATCCAGTGTGTCATGTAGTTTCCAATAAGCATGAGAAAATTTTACACTGCTTTATTACTGTTAAGCTTTCAATTTTATTTACTTAGAACTTTTGAGAATATACTACTTCTATGCATTTCTAGACAGTATTTTTATACTTTTAACTTTCCATTGGCATTGAACAACTGAAGTGTTGTGATACTTACTATAGTATTATCACTTTTATGAAAAGAAAATCTGTAACATCCCCAAACCTGCAGACAGCTTAAATTGCCTTAAAAAAAAACCCAGTTAAATGTAGGAAAGGCATATTAGATCATGCCCCTATCTTGCAAGGCATACAGTCTAGAAAGAGGGTAGACATTAAACTGAAGTGACACTTGCTGATAGACTGTAGACAGTTTCTCTGGGAGAAACTAAAATGCTATTTGTTCTTGATGTGTTTAGGTACAGTACTGAGATAAGTCTATAAAAATCAAAGTAATTCATTACTTTTAAAAGCATTACAATTTTACAGGTGTTGAAATATATGCCATGTGTTTATATTAAAACAGTATAATACATGTTTTATCATAAATTATATGTCTTTTTTGTTTGTTTGTTTTCTGAGTTAGCTTTACAGTTGAGTAAGAGTAACTTAATAAAATATTTGTTTGTATAACATACTGTTCATGGATTGTTTAGACCAGTGCTGGGATACACTTTTGGTCTGTGGTTTGTGTGGTGAAGGAGGATGTAACAGGGTATATATGGAATGTAAGTATGCGCAAAATATGAATGGAGGTTTCAAATATGTGAAGGAAGAATCCACTTTTGGGCAATAAGATGTGTCCAACAGTGCATTTTAAGAGATTACTGAATGCCTTGTGTGTTTGCTAAGGCACAGGGCCAGCAAGGACAGTAATCCCTTCAGAACAAAGCCTGTTGTATGTTAAAAGTAGTAAGCTATTGCTATTACAGCATACGAATTATGTCAGTGTTATTGACTAACCAAAGCCTTGGTGCCGGTCTTCTCAGAGGTAGGTTAAAGTGTAAGCTCACCACACCTGTCTTCTGCACTAGATCTTTATAAAAATAGTGACAGTAAAAATGATGCTAAATAGTAATTCACTTAGACTTACAAGGTCCTTGCTTTGTGCAATATATTAAATTTTGTTCTGGTTTCAACATTTAAAAAATTATGAAAGATACATTTATTAATCTTAAATTGACAGAGAAAAGGCATGAGATATCAAATAAAGATTACAGCATGAGATAAGATTTTTGGAAATGTGTGCAACAGTATCATGGACACCTTGTGGACAGAGTTTTTTTTCTTTTAGATTACCAAGACTATTTCTCTGGCAATTAGAGATAGTGTCTCCTTTTGGCAATGTGTCCCATCCACAAAAGACTCAACAGTACAGAACATTTATACTAGCACTGCTGTAAGGAAATCTTGGAAATAAATGGCTTACTCTAAAATAAATGAAAACTACTAATTTTAACTAGTGAACATAAAATAGAATTATTTTTGCTGAAAGTTGGAAAAGGGTTAATTTTCTAGGAAAAGTCAGATTTCTGGAAAAAAAGAAGGAGAAATCTTTGCTTTTCACTAAACCCGTCTTTTTACCAGACTTGCAGCCATCCGTAATATCTTCTGAAGCAGAATACATCTGTAACTGTGTATTTTCTTGGTGGGTTACAAAAACAATATAACTCTAAGTGGATATTGCAAGTAAATTTTATTTCTTCTCCATTTTCATGTATTTAATGAATGGTTTATGCTTTTTATCATACATTAATATGTATATCAACAGATAGCTAACATTCATACGTGTAATTGCAGTAGAAGATAGTAGAAGGCCATAAATAAAATAATCATGGCAATTCAATTCAGTTTATGTATTTGTTTGGTTTTTTTTGTTTAGTGCTTTCTTGGGTAACATTTTCTAAAGAGTATGTGCTGCAACACTCTTTATTAATTCTTAACATAAAAATGTTAATGTTTCACTTAACATAAAAATGTTAAAATGTTTCACTACAATGTTTGAAATACTCAGTGATACTAAAGTATCTGCACTATTTTGTTTCTCTGTAAGTAAAAATAAGGTTGTGGGGGTTTTGCGTGAATATATTGTAAACTATGTAAATGTAAACAATTTATTAGATAAATTTCTTTACCAATGTTATAATTTCCTTTGAAATTGTTTTCAAACACATGCTTATATTTATATATTTAAATGTGTGTATGTGCATATTCTTTCAGGATTATGAAAAATCTTCCTGAAACAGCCGGTTCTAGTCACAGTGCTGCAATTGGCTTGGACATTTGGGAAACGCAAGCACTTCACGATGGCGTTGCTGTTCTGCCGCCGTCCAAGACTTCACTCAGGAACAGTACAGTAAATATGTTTTTCCAGGAGATAGGAAGGTTATTCCATTAAGTATGATAGTATTTTTGTAGAAGCTTCCTTTTTTTCTTCAGTTATGCAATGATGCCAGGGAATATAATGCAACATTTTAGACCTCTTTTTATTTAGTTACCATGTAACTTGAATGACATGGTTATGAGCAGATGTTTGTCTTAATCTTGGATATTTATGCACGATGGTGTTGGCTGACAGCCAGATATCCTCTGTAGTCTCCAGTTTTGAATAGCTGAGATACATAGACGACACGAGATAGTCCATAAAATAAAATTCTTCTTGTGTTTGAAATGTCTAAGTTCTGCTTGCCTAACTAGGGTGATGTAAACCACCACAAGCTTTTGTACTTGTACGGCTGTGTCACTTTATACCAGTTCAGGATACTTAGAAGGGTCTGAAAAAAAAGTGAATTAAATATTCATTTAAATTTCAAAATTAGTTTTGCTGGCTGTGTTTGATCAAAACAAGGTTCTTTATAGCTTCCTGTAATGAACATTCATTACTGAATGTCAGCACTTGTGTTCCTGTTGTATTTACTTTCTGTGAGCATTTGCATGAACTTGTGAACAAAAGCTTATTTGAAGTGGAGTTTAGGTTTACTGCGGATTCTGAAATTTAAATGTGCTATCAGTAAGAAACTCCATAACAGAAATTTGAAGTTGTAACAGTTTCATTGATTCAGTCAGGGATCAAAACTAGTAACATTTGATGCTTTAATCAGAGAAGAATATCAGAGCCTAAAGTTCAGTTTTAAATACGCAGCCACAGAGAAAATGAAATATGCAAAATGTTTCAATTAATATTTTGGAAATAACAGGTATTTGGAGAAAATGGTGAGTGAGGACTTTCTAAGAAAGAAAAGGCAGCAATCATCAGACAAATTATAAAGTGTTACTTTATCTTAAAATTTTGATGACATATGATTCTGTGACAGTCAACCCAGGGAAATAACATGTGTAGGAGATGTCTCCATATAACATTTTTTTGTCTTACTACCTCTAGTTTCTCAGAAACTATATATTGGCCACCATTAAGACTATACTGCCTGGTAATTATTAGTATTAGTCTCTAAAAATATGGTACATATATGCAAATGTTTATGTGACCTCACTATTACTTAGATTAACCTTTTTTTTTTGACCTTGAAATCAGTGAGTAGACGGCAATTTATGATGTGTGATTTATAAAGCAACTAAGTGGTGCTAATTCCTGTTTTCAGCAAAAGTGAATTTTAGTACGACCCAAAGGAACATGAATATTACATAGCATACTTTTGAAAAATAACTTTGAAAATGCAATTTAAGTTCTCAAGTCTTTAAGGAAATTTTATAAGTTTTACTCATTGTGAGTAATTCCTCAGCTGCTGAAGGCAAACAGTGTTTTTAGCTGTTTAACCCCAAAGGTATTTGACTAAATTATGGTATTGAAAAATGTCATAGATGGCTGAATCTAATCAAAGGCACATTTAACCTACAGTACTGTCTGCAGCACTGACCAACACTGGATGCTTATGAAGAGGGTACAAAATCACACAGTGGAATATGGAGCTTAAGAGCCAGACAAGTGGGAGACATTTTATGATCCAAAGGAATGTCATTCTCCATTTAATTTTTTTAAAAAGATGCGCATAACTACATTTTTAATCTGGTGTACATTAATTCTTTAAATCTACAAGTGGTTTCATCAGTGGTACAATTTTACTTCCATCGGCATGACAAGCTCAGTAAAGGTGGCATTTAAGTGGCATTTATACACTTCACAGTGCAATTGATACTAAAAAGAAAATGACATCAAAGTAATTGTGTTTAAGTATTGTCAAAAGTCCTTCGTTTAATGTGAAGGCCCAACAAAATTGTGCTCAATTTGTCCCTCTTTCACCATTGTCAAACTTTGCAGTGCCATGGTCAGTCATATTGCATAGCACTGACATCAACTGCATAACTTGTTCACACCCGATTCTTCATGAGCCAGGATGTATGTCCCATCTCGGGTCATGTGAGTTTGAGCTGTAGAATGTTTCTGTTGATGCTTCTCACTTGGTATGGAAGGGGAACGTAAGGACCATTAGAAAATTGGACTGCATAGTCTGTTTTAGTTTTCAGTTTTCTTTATTTTTTTTTTTTTTTNGAACGTAAGGACCATTAGAAAATTGGACTGCATAGTCTGTTTTAGTTTTCAGTTTTCTTTATTTTTTTTTTTTTTTTGAAAAATTACCTTTTTTTTCTACCGGTAATTTACAATTTTTCTGGGTAATAACCATCCACACTGGTGGTGTGTCCCAGGAAATGTTTATCTGTTATTCTACTTCTTTTCATCAGTACTTTCTTTATAGGCATATCTCGTCTTAATGGATAAACCACCTGATTGGGTTTTGATCTTTTTGAATTGCTGCTGTGAAGATGCTGTCTAAGAAGATGGCCCACTGAGTTTGGTAACTTATCCACAGTTTCGGTGTCAAGAATCTAATCCCACAAAGTGGAAGCAGATGCTGAAATGGAAAATGCAAAGCAGTCTAGGTCATATTTTTCCACTGACAACAGTGTACCTGTAATAGCCTTTTACCTGCAGACAATGCTGACCAAGAATTGTCAAGAATACCGCAGAAACATGGAAATTTGTGTGCTAAAATTTCTATTTCTGAAGCTGATTTAACAGAATGGGTAACAGAATTATTCACTTGCTGCTGGAAAAACATCTCTTTGCACTATACTCTTTTTTGTTTTCAGTAGAGAATAAAAGGTATGATTCTCCACAGATGCATACCTCTCTTCTTCCTTGGTGGCAAGTGATAGCTTTTTCCTTCTAAGTACACTTGTGCCCTTGAGCTTCTGGATACACTTTGCCTGGCTGGTGGATGGATGCTGAAAACGTATGCTGTGCCCAGAAGGGTTCTTTGTAGCACACTTAATATGGAAAGACATGAGTTGGAAGAATATGTTGGACTGTGACATTGAGGGGGAAATAGGCAAAGACTTGCAGTTTGCATTTCAGTTATTTCTTTCTATATATTTCCATTGAGCTCTGTTTTCAGATAGAAAAAGGCCCAGCTGATCCTATGACCCCTAAAGAAACTGAATTTTGAGAAACTTACTTCAGGAAGCTGAATTTCATGATAAGGTATGCCCATGCCAGTCACGCTCTTGAGCAATTTTCAGTGGTCCATTGCTGTTGAGAGAGAAAGGTCAGATTACCCCAAAGGGCAATTTATTTGTTCATCTTCTCCTTTCTCCTCACTTTAAATGCAAACCTTGGGGGATTGTAGGGGAAGCAGCTCACCCACGGGTGATGTGAGCATTCTGTGTTTTTATTTAAGGGCCAGCTCTGGTGAGCAGGCACATCTGTTGATGATAACAGGTAGCCACCAGCTTCTCTCCAGAAACGTCTAAAAGCCAGTGTGTAGTTATGTGGCTGCACGGGCAGCAGAAATGCCCATTGGGTTCCAGGAAACATGAGTGTACCAGCTCAAGGCTCTTGTCTGCTGACCAGAAAGGATACCTTTGTCCAGAAGAAAGTGGGAAAAATGTATATAAATGCAGAAAGAATTAGTATTAATGTATTTCCTAGGTTTTTTGAAAATGTGCAAGCAATATGATTTTTAGGTAGCAAGATGTCTGCCAGTCTCAGGGGGGATCAGATGGGAGTTAAAGGGGCGGTTTAAAGAGAATGGAGCCACATTAGTAACATTGCACAGATGCTAAGGCTGTGCTAGTGCATTATGAGAAAAACAAAACAAGTTTTAAAGTTTGTTTACAAAAAACCAAAATAAATATGCAAATTATATTTCTTTCAAGTTCTCTGGAAGAAATTATTCTAATTGCATCCAATAGAGAAGAAAACTTTCAATGTGGGAATTGAATGACAGTTGTTAGCAACACCTGGGAGCTGTCTACCCCACCCTCATGCCTCCCTGCAATGTCGTTGAGAAATATATTTATATTGAACTTGAATTATGTTCTAGGCTGGATTTACAGCAACCTAAAGAACTTAATTTAGTTTTGGATACATGAAAAATCCTTCATCTTTCTCTAAAATGAATTTTTACAAAGGAGGTTGAGGTCAAAAAATATACTTGGATAATTCCGCAACAAAGGGTACAACTTATTCTCTTGGACAGCAGGTATATTGCTGAGATATCCTTTGATTTAGCTAGCTATTATGTTTCTTACTATCATTCCCTGAAGCATCATCTCTGGAAGATGGTGCTCTTGGGTATCGCAGTCAACATTGGGAATGCAGATTTATAGATACTATCATCTCCCTTATTCTCAGGAGTCTATGCCCCAGATTATAATACTACAGTACTTATACTAAGGAAACTGTGTTTTTCATGTGACTACCTGACTTGGTAGAGATCCGTAAGTGCACTTTGTTACTTACTTGGTCCCAGGAGAGAAACTATGATACAACTCGCTGACTTTCCAAATCTAGCTGCTGTTAACATGGTATAACCCTAGAAGTTTGATAATATATTTTTCTTGCTGGTGCTTTCTAGATCACTAATGATTTTTAGAAAGACAAATAAAAAATATTTTGCTTATCAAGTAAGATATTGGTGGAATTTGTGAGTATATTGACTCTGGGTAACCCCAATATATATTTAATATTTAAAACTAAAATAAATTTGATTTTTCTACTGATATCTGCGCTTTCTTTAGAATGCCGTTTAGACTTCTTTTGTGTGTGTGTGTCTAAGGTAAGCACCTGAAAACTAGGAAGCTGGGCAAATGGTGAGCAACCAATAGCCTTTTACAGAAATCACTCTAATGAAATTCACTTCTAATGATCTATGTATTTTTGATAGCTAGGGATTGAGTATTTAGCAAGGGTAAACCAGCAGGGCTCACACTTGACTCATATCAGCAGCAGTACTCAGGCCTTTAAATCTGCATTTTAAAATGAAAATAGAGCCTATTATTCATACAGCATAGGAGATGCCAAAATTCAGACCCCACAAATCCTCTAATCATCACTTTTCAGCTAGTGGAATACAAGAGAAAAGGGCAATGTAACTGAAGTATCATTATGCCTTTGAATTGAAGGATTTTTATTGTCTTATATGGTGGGGGGACACCCTCTTCCCCAAAGAATAATGAATCTTTTTAGGCCCATTATGCCCTTCCAGTTCAATGGCATTTTCTTTAATTTAATGCCTATTACCATTTAACTGCTTTTAAAGTTGCCAACCAAATTAACGCACTGCCCTGAACTGCTGCCTTGGGATTTATGTTGGTTAAATCCCTCAAATGTCATGCAATTTTTGTTTTCTAGTTCAACCACAGGTTTTACAAAACCTTTGGAGTACAACTTGTCTCATCTGTCTCATACTCTTGTGGTTTTATTTTGCTGAGGCAGAAAGGCATTAACCGAGAGCTTTGCTGTAAATGTGTGTGGAATGTGCAGTGTGTGAGGAAGCAAGGGAACTGTGGTTGCTCTAACTGCTGGGAAACAGTACAGCACTGATGGGTTTCATATTTTTGTTTTGTTCATGTAATTTAGGAAACAATTATAATGTTATTCATGAGTAAGACCTTTTGTCAGATACTCAATTAACTTAGGTGATGAACTCCTGACCCATTTTTTCTTAGATAATTATTCAATTGAGAGTAATTGCAAGGAGAGGCAAGGAAAAGATGAATGTTTTAGAATGCTCTTTTGACCCTGCTCTGGCCTCTTCTGTCATATAACACAGAAATTGGAAAAAACCCATGTCCCAAACTTTGTGAAAGTGCTCTGAAAACTTGGGTTCTGAAAATAGTTTTGGACCGAAATTTCTTAGACTTGTTCAAACCCACCATGGGAGTATGACCTCAGACTTACTTTGAGCTGAACCTTTGTTTTCTTTTTTCTTCTAACTACTACATGATATTGTAAGTAACTTATGCTAAATTTGCAGCTGGACAGTTTGAATTAACTTAAAGGGTTGATGCCTGAAAATTATGGAAGCCATCAAATGCCGGGTTTCATAACTCACCTAGAGGACATGTGATATTTGTCCTTAAAATGCACAACATGATAATTTTATGTCTGCAGATTTCAGAGTGTAAAAGTGTCACCAAGGCTACTCACTTCTAATTTGGCTATCAGCTTCAGTGACACCAGCAACAAAAAGTTCAGAAATGGTAGCCCAGCCACTTTGCTATAGACTTAATGGTGACAGCCAAAAGAGATATAAAATATCTTCTGAATTAGGTTCTCTCAGCCATCCTGGAGCAAAGAAAGATCTAAGGAAGTTGACCAAGATTTGGTTCAGGAAGACTGGGCCATTTCAGAACCTTGAGAGGTCTGCTTTTAGCAAAAAGTGGATGTTAATTGTCCATTCTCTTTCATATTCATAATTTCTCTTATTTGTTCTTGGAATTAGAGTTATATAAATATATATAAAATAAATATATAAATCTTAAAGCTATCACAGGCATTTCTTTTCAGCTTTTTTTTTAACCAAGAAGATTAAAAACTAGCAAAAATCAAGTGAAATTCAAGAATGCCACCTCCTTTAACCTTTTAAACAACATTTTATATTCAGTATTTAAAATTTCCAGATGCAGATACTCTTTCATGGTAGCTGTGTGTGTCTGCATTCAACACAGTTTCTAGGAGAAGGTAAGCGTAGAGTTAGTTCACAGGATTTTAAAGCTGTTGTGTCTTTTAACCAAAGAGTGGTAAAACAACAGTATGGAATAACATATTTACTTTCTGCTCTGGCTGAAATGGGCTTAGTGGAGGCTGCAAAAACAGAGATGAAAGTATCTTCAACATGCTTCAGGTGGTCCTGCCTCTTGGAGGTGCTGCAGCACCATTAGACAACTGAAGCAACTGCTTCTTCCTACACCCTGTGTTGTGTCCAAGCAATGTGGAGAAGACATAGTAGAGCTTTTGAGGTTTTTCCTCACACCAGAAAAAGTCTTTCTGGTGGACCTTTCGAGAGCAATATGGAAATGTCTAATCTTACATTTTGGAATTTTCCCCCGAATCTCTTTCTCTGAGGAAAGACTAAGCTCTGTGCAGTGATCACTCTCTGCAACAGAAGAGGTTTGTTTGAAGCTCTGTCTTTACTGAGTCAGTGACTTTGATCTGAGATGTGCTGTGAAAGGTGACAGCTAAGTGGTTTGTGCAATATTCACAGTGTCTGCCTGAAGACCACGCTCTGGCCAGGCATGGGGTTTTTTTTTGGTACTCTACTGTAGATGCATTATTAATAGAGTGCTGACATAGCCCTCTATTTTTTTTTCAAATAATTTTATAAGAAAATGCAGATGGGATTCAAATAAAGGCTTATACATTCCTTAATTTTGTGCTCTCTGTTCAAAAATATGTCTGCCCTTTCTGGACTTCACATTGACATTTTAGTGGGTTCAGCTCAGATTACTTCAAAAGAAAAAAGGATTAGTGAGAAGCTTAGTGCAGGGCCTTTCAGATGAGACCTTTAAAAAGGATCATCGTTGCTCTGCAGGCCGACTAAAGTTCTCATCACACTCTATAATGGTGATGTGTTCATGGCCCTAGTAAAATGTACAGACTCTGGAATGGAAAAATTAATCGTGTCGGGGATCTCCCTCTGCAAGGTATACTGTATGTTCTATACTGTATGCATATGCTAATTTTTAAGCTGAGTGACATGCCATTTACACCTGAGATAGAATGCTGTGTATGTGGTTGAGGGGAAAAACAAAGTTTTCTGCTTTAATGACGGTATGATTCATATACTTTTCTCCAGTATAAATTTCAGGATGCATATTCTTGAAAGTGTTGCTTACACGCCACAGATAACTGCAAAAAAACCCCAAAACCAAAAATGAAAAAGCATCTCTGATGACTCTCTTTTCCCTTGGTCTCTTGTCAGGTGTGATATACTATTTTAATATAGAAAGGGTTATGGTGTGTTGCTTCTGGACACTTCAGCAATTTCCTTCAGGGCTATTGCCAAGCTTTTATATCCTTTTATTTATACTTTGTATTCTTGTTAATGTGTACTTAAAAAAATGTTGATGTCAATACTTCTGCTCCATTTGTTTCATATCATTGGATAAACACACAGGCTTCCATGAGTATTAATTTTATAAAGTTTCCTCACTTGCTTTGTGCACCCTGTAGTGTCTTCATAGTTTTTTTCTCCCTTTGCCCTCTTTTTTATTTCCCCTCCCCTCTCTGCATCTCGCTCTCCTGCTTCGGGTGTTGGGGGAAGAGGGAGGTGAGTGAGCAGCTTTATGGTTCTAGTTGCCAGCTACTTAAACCGCAACACCGGTATTTTGGAAATCACAGATGTGATGGCTGGGGAGAACTGGTCTTTGTAAGGTGGGTTAATCTTGATGCAAATCTCACGTTGACCTCAGGGGGTCTCAATGCACCTTCTTTCCTCTGTGTTGTTTTCCTGGTAGTACAGCAGTCATGCAAGAGATGAAGATGGGATGTTTGACCTATCAGTCTGTCTACAGAGAAGTATTATGACAAATGGAGAACCCCTGCAAATTTATAATCTTAATTACGATCCACAAACTATTCAATACTGGGAAGCAAAATTACTGTGAGTGATAGTGATTAAAGACGGTATCACTCCACCTTACTCTGTAAGCCTTGCTGATGCTTCAGCTTCCAACTTCCTTTGAGCTAGTCAGAGAAAACACATGGGGAGATATCTTGATATTTAGCAAAATGCCTGCTTGGGATTAACTGACCTTTCCTATAAATCAGAAGCAAAGTTGCCAGCTGGGCACTTTCTCATATGCAGGCAGCAAGAAAATGAGTTGAAGAGCTCTCTGAAGCAAAACATTACACAACTATTTTTTTTCTTCCACTATTCTACCTCTTATACTATAACAATGCAAGAGCTATTACTGAGGGTAAACCAGAAAAGGTTTTTTAGCTCCAGTGTCTCTTCATCCTTTCACAGCAAGCACGACAATTATGCATGAGCTCATATTAATGACTATTTATTTTCAAAGGAAGCTGCTCCTTGGCTGGCATGAAGGGGAAAGCATGAACTGACACAGCATACTAAATACTATTATTTCACGTTTTTACCTGCATTNTTTATGAAAATTATTTTAGCAGTTTATATTGATAGGATATATGCAGGTAAGTCTATCTGATTCAAAATATCTCTCATGCAAGTTGATCTGACTTAATGTTTAACAGCTGACCTGTTCAGCTGCTATGTATAATAATGGTTTTCTTTCATGTGTCAGAACAAACCCACTATGTTTACTAAGATTGTTCCTGTGCAGAACAGAGATAAATGACAGCACAGTCAGTTGCAAGTTACTGGAATAGTGCTTTTTATATGAGACTAGCCACATCCAGTCTCGAGGCAAGGAAGTACCAATAAGAGCTATCACACTGCCACATGTGAAGACTTCACATTTAACTGAGTTGAGGAACTTAATCTTTCTGCTGCACAACATTACATTTCTCTGGAACTGCACCTATAAGGAGCTCTGCATGATCCAAATTTAATGAATGTCTTCACAAACAGTGCCCGTCTGCAGAAGAGATTTATGTTTTCTGCAGGCTCAGAAAAGTCTGAGCACTTAGATCTATGCAAAACACAAAATAAAATTTAATGTTGAGAAAATGCGCTATATTTTCCACTAACTGCATTTGTTTAGGAAACAGTGGCTCTCATTCTAATCTCAGTGGGGTTACTCATGTTCTGCACAGTGTATGTTCAGACTCAGGCAACAGTTTCATTCTGGGCTGCACTTCAAAGAAATGATAAAATATGCATTNTACTGTATGCATATGCTAATTTTTAAGCTGAGTGACATGCCATTTACACCTGAGATAGAATGCTGTGTATGTGGTTGAGGGGAAAAACAAAGTTTTCTGCTTTAATGACGGTATGATTCATATACTTTTCTCCAGTATAAATTTCAGGATGCATATTCTTGAAAGTGTTGCTTACACGCCACAGATAACTGCAAAAAAACCCCAAAACCAAAAATGAAAAAGCATCTCTGATGACTCTCTTTTCCCTTGGTCTCTTGTCAGGTGTGATATACTATTTTAATATAGAAAGGGTTATGGTGTGTTGCTTCTGGACACTTCAGCAATTTCCTTCAGGGCTATTGCCAAGCTTTTATATCCTTTTATTTATACTTTGTATTCTTGTTAATGTGTACTTAAAAAAATGTTGATGTCAATACTTCTGCTCCATTTGTTTCATATCATTGGATAAACACACAGGCTTCCATGAGTATTAATTTTATAAAGTTTCCTCACTTGCTTTGTGCACCCTGTAGTGTCTTCATAGTTTTTTTCTCCCTTTGCCCTCTTTTTTATTTCCCCTCCCCTCTCTGCATCTCGCTCTCCTGCTTCGGGTGTTGGGGGAAGAGGGAGGTGAGTGAGCAGCTTTATGGTTCTAGTTGCCAGCTACTTAAACCGCAACACCGGTATTTTGGAAATCACAGATGTGATGGCTGGGGAGAACTGGTCTTTGTAAGGTGGGTTAATCTTGATGCAAATCTCACGTTGACCTCAGGGGGTCTCAATGCACCTTCTTTCCTCTGTGTTGTTTTCCTGGTAGTACAGCAGTCATGCAAGAGATGAAGATGGGATGTTTGACCTATCAGTCTGTCTACAGAGAAGTATTATGACAAATGGAGAACCCCTGCAAATTTATAATCTTAATTACGATCCACAAACTATTCAATACTGGGAAGCAAAATTACTGTGAGTGATAGTGATTAAAGACGGTATCACTCCACCTTACTCTGTAAGCCTTGCTGATGCTTCAGCTTCCAACTTCCTTTGAGCTAGTCAGAGAAAACACATGGGGAGATATCTTGATATTTAGCAAAATGCCTGCTTGGGATTAACTGACCTTTCCTATAAATCAGAAGCAAAGTTGCCAGCTGGGCACTTTCTCATATGCAGGCAGCAAGAAAATGAGTTGAAGAGCTCTCTGAAGCAAAACATTACACAACTATTTTTTTTCTTCCACTATTCTACCTCTTATACTATAACAATGCAAGAGCTATTACTGAGGGTAAACCAGAAAAGGTTTTTTAGCTCCAGTGTCTCTTCATCCTTTCACAGCAAGCACGACAATTATGCATGAGCTCATATTAATGACTATTTATTTTCAAAGGAAGCTGCTCCTTGGCTGGCATGAAGGGGAAAGCATGAACTGACACAGCATACTAAATACTATTATTTCACGTTTTTACCTGCATTGACAGCCCAGCAAAAATTTATGAAAATTATTTTAGCAGTTTATATTGATAGGATATATGCAGGTAAGTCTATCTGATTCAAAATATCTCTCATGCAAGTTGATCTGACTTAATGTTTAACAGCTGACCTGTTCAGCTGCTATGTATAATAATGGTTTTCTTTCATGTGTCAGAACAAACCCACTATGTTTACTAAGATTGTTCCTGTGCAGAACAGAGATAAATGACAGCACAGTCAGTTGCAAGTTACTGGAATAGTGCTTTTTATATGAGACTAGCCACATCCAGTCTCGAGGCAAGGAAGTACCAATAAGAGCTATCACACTGCCACATGTGAAGACTTCACATTTAACTGAGTTGAGGAACTTAATCTTTCTGCTGCACAACATTACATTTCTCTGGAACTGCACCTATAAGGAGCTCTGCATGATCCAAATTTAATGAATGTCTTCACAAACAGTGCCCGTCTGCAGAAGAGATTTATGTTTTCTGCAGGCTCAGAAAAGTCTGAGCACTTAGATCTATGCAAAACACAAAATAAAATTTAATGTTGAGAAAATGCGCTATATTTTCCACTAACTGCATTTGTTTAGGAAACAGTGGCTCTCATTCTAATCTCAGTGGGGTTACTCATGTTCTGCACAGTGTATGTTCAGACTCAGGCAACAGTTTCATTCTGGGCTGCACTTCAAAGAAATGATAAAATATGCATTCTCCTCCTCTGTTTTGCCACAGATAATGAGTGCAGGAAAGGCTTCTTCTTGAGCTTTATGAGGGAAAGAATAGTGTTTTTCAATAAGCTGGTGACTGAAAGCCAGCATGATGCAGTTTTATCTTGATACCAATCAAGTTTTATTTGCATCTGCAGTTATGTAGCAGTTATGTGTTATCATCATCTCCGTCTTCCTTCTTGGAAGATTTTAAGTGTCCATGAACACATGTCTGTCCCAGACTCCCTCCCACAGCATGCTTTATGCACAGAGGCAGGTTCCAGCCCTGGTTCTTCTGGAGACAGGCCATTTCTTGCTGCCAGTACGTCTGTTGTTTTTCTCCAGCTTCCCATGGCACTGTCTCAGGAGAGTCACACTTCCCCAGGTCCTCAGTGTATCTGTGCTATGTAGTCTGGGTGGGTACAACATGATGGACAGCAGGATGCTGCATGTTCCCCCAGAATCTGAGTGTATCTAGGTCCTTTCCTGTGGCTGGCTGGGAACATGGAGCACTTGGTCTGAGTCATGTTGTTGGCTGAATTACTTGAACTGGGCTGTTTGATGTAAAGGCTACCATACATTCTGCAAATGTCTGACCAAGTGTAGTATATGTGTGTTGGGTTAAAAAATCTATCTCCTGACTTCAGCTTTTCTGATTTGGTTCTTCTGATTTGACTGGGTTCATCCTCACCTCTAACCATAGACATTAATGATTTTACCTGAGCTATTCCACCTGTCTTTGGGCTTTGGTGTAATTCCCTGTGATAGGAGGGGGGTGTAGAAGTAGGTAAGTGGTGGAGGAGGACCAGGCTCCAAGCTTCTTTTAGCCCATTGGAAGTCTCTACAACAGAGATCTTCTCTGTTAGACCTTGTGCCCCACTATTTATGTGTATTGCAAGATCAGCACAAGTCTCTAATGTGCTTTTTCTGATCAACGTTTTCATGATGACTCACTGCTGTTTGTCATCATTGGCTGGGGCAATGGACTATTATGCATACTTACTCTTCAAGGAAATACAGTTAGAATACCACAGCTGATAGCTTTAGAATTTGTTTGCAACACGTAGCCCAACATTTTAGTGAAAGTTCAGTTTATTTTGGACAAGTTGAGAGCAATGAACAGTCATGGTATTTTTCCAAATTGCAAACAACCTCAGAATTACCCATCTGGATTACCAGCTGAGTAGACCTCTGCAAGTCTGTTTCTCACCTACTGTCACGCTAATGATTGTAATGACAGCTCTGTATGAAGTTAATATTCTCTTGCTTCACCCTTTTTATTGGTCTGGAAACTACTCAAGAATAATTAGATCAGTGTTAGCTATTCTGATCAAGAGCATTGAGCAGAGTGATATTATGCTATCAAATGATTTGGAAGGCTCAGTTCCCGATAGAATAAATAAGCGTGGTGATCCAATTTATAATAGAAGAGCATTCAAGGAGCTGAATAAAATGACTCAGGGTATGCTGAGACAAGACACAGAGAATTAAAAATAAACTTTCCTAAACATGGAATGAGGGGCAAAATCATCCTAATACATTCTGTGTAAGATTTTGTAAGTTACTGGCAGAAAGTGTTTTGCATTGTCTTGTATCACAGACAGATATGGCAGGGGGTGAACTAATTTGATTTTTTGTAACTAACTCAGTGATGCCATACTGCTCATGGATGTACTCTGGGCTTCAGAACATAAATTTTCTGTTTTTAAAAAAATTGATTGATCAGTTCTTACTTTTGTGAAGAGTATCTTAAAAGTATAAATCAGATATCCAAACTGAAAGTTGCTCAAGACTGTGAGTAGTTTGACATGTTGTCTGGAAAAAAAAATGTGAGACTATCTGCTGCTTCTCCACTGTTCTACTTTGCTGTCCCAGAGGGCTGCCTTTTGCCTGTGGTGTACTAGTTGAGTAAAAATGTCTGTTTCACCTGTCCTGGTCTTTCTGTGTGTGGAACTGGGAAGTGTGGGAAACGAAGAAGGAGACTTCTGGGAACTGTGCAAGGAAAGAAAAGAATAAGCAAGTCCGTTTTGTTTTTCCACAGCTTAGTGGTGTTTTTCCTTCTTCATAGTACTGCATAATTCAAATTAAAAGACACCACAAATATTCTTTAGTATATGCAATTTCAGTTTCTTATGAAATTCTATTTTAGATATTTGACTCATAATGGAAATTCTGCAACGTTCTTCCCCCTGTCTGCTTTTCTAGATAAATATTGGGAAATAACATTGTCCCAGATTTGCAGCATGTAAAATAATAAAGCAGTAAGACAGGATGATGGTGCATTAGTGGACTAAAAATACATACTTGAGATACATTGTATACGCAAAGCTGAAGGCAAAGGGCCTTTAATCACCTGAAATGGCTGTTAATGATCCATTAGGATGTGACTATATATATCTAGTATATATAACTTCTGTATTAATAAGAATAAATATGATCACTATAATCTTCAGGAAAAGAAAAATGTATTATGTTGCAGTGATGAAGGCCAAACTATAAATTAAAAGAAAGAATAAAGAAGCAATACCTGTGGAATGTTTTTAAATGTTTTCTAAATGTGCTTGCTATTTGTAATAGGTATAATGTGGGCTTCATTTTACCAGTCTCTATTTTTTCACCTTCTGTGAAGATCTATTCCATATGGTCCTGTCTGTATTTCTATTCATCCACAGGAAATGCCTGAAGATACAGCTAAGTGCTCTTGTCTACCATGTCATCAGACTCATGAGGAATGGAAAACGTCACCCAAATTGAATGGACTAGGAAAAGCCATCCCTGCCAATTTAGTATAGTTTGGCATTCAGAAGGTGAATATACCACTGTTGTGGATGGGATTCTTGTGCATCAGTACATTGAGTGAATAGATATAAATTTACATCTACAATGGTTGATTCCTCTGGAGCACATATGAGATTAGTGTTCATCATATAAAGCATTATTCCTATGATAGTTGTTTCCCATTTGTTTGGACTGAAAAGCTATAACCTAAAGACATGGAACTCAAAACATGATTTTTAACATTCTTTCTGAATAAAAATACACCTGTTGATCTAGAAGTAAAAGGAAAAATTAAATGCAGTCTTGTAGAACTGAGATCTATTTGCAATGTCACAAATCTCTAAAAAAGTTTTTGCAAAGAATGATAAGAGAATAAGGTGACATCAGAATAGAAATGTAAGGGATGTCTACAAGAATATACAACCCAAATGTCAGTTAGGGGCTTTCTTTATCTTGGATTCTCTCAGTGTCCTTTATAAGGGAAATGAGTTAGTTATCAGGACAGTGGTGAAAAAATGGAAGTGTATACCACTGAAAACACCCTACAGAAATTAAAGAGAGAAGCTGGGAGAGGAGGAAAGTCTCTGAACCTGCTTGGCATGGATCAAGGAGAAACAATGTAGATAGAGGTAGATTAATCCTGTTAAAAAAGTAAAAAGTCATGCAAACTGTTGCCCAAACTTGAACTGAACCTCAACCTTAAATTTATTTTTCATGTTGTGCTTTGTTATTTTTATGGTTCAGGTGAAGGTCTGAAGAAGAATGGCCAGAACAGCATATGAAAAACTGTTCTTGAACAGTTATTATTTATAGTTTGAGTACAAGCAAAAAGAATAGGAAATCTTATGAGAAAACATGTTTTTTTCTCCAGGATGTTCTGTCTAATTTATAGACTCAGACAGTTTGAATAGTTTGGAAAACATAAATTTTGCATCTTTCCCTGACCAAATGCTAGTTGCTTTTTACCTCTGTAACTGACAGAAATAGAAGACAAAGGTGAGTGGGATAATCGATAGTAATTCGATTGCTTTTAAATGAAGAACATGGAAAACTGTAAAAAAAAAAAAAAGAAACTCTCTGGAAATCTTGTGTCAAGTACAGCTTTATTTTCCTTTTTGTCTTTTTCTTTTATGATTATCTAATGTACGAAACTAGATAAAATGGACCCAGAGAGGTTGTAGAGCCTCTGCCCTCAGAGATACTCAAACCCCGACTGGACAAGACCCTGAGCGTCCTAATTGATATTAGCCCTGCTTTTAGCTGGGGTTTGGAATAGAGGCCTCCAAAAGTCCCTTCACGCAAAATTACTATATAGTTCTGTGGTTTTAATGATATTACCTAAGTTCTTTTCATTATCTGTGAAATGTTTCTGAATGAAAAAACATACATGGATGTGGCAACTGTAGACAAGACAACAATAATCTAGGAAATATAATGGTATGTTGAATCTAGTTTAGCATGATGATGTGTGATATTAACATGTCAGTGTGGACTAAGTAGAACAGTTAATCCTTTAAAATAACTGATTTTTCTTATATGGAAGCTGAAATAGAAAATTAAGACCTGATTTGGTCAATGTTTAACAGTTAAATTGATTTGACAGTGGTTTGCCCATATTCTAATTGATACAGAATTATAAATCCATATATTTACCTCAGTTTCAAAGAGGTAGCATTTGAAAGGTCTACATTTCAGTGACGGGAAAAACCTTTCACATTATACTATAAAAGGAAATGAGATAAAAATATGAAATAATTGTTCGGTTAGGAGGCAATCATTAGGCCTGCTGTGCAAAAGGTGTCCTAGTATTGATGTATATGTTATAGGAGAAAAGGGAATTAATCTGTCAAGCTCTTTAGGCCAGTACCTAGCTAATGGATCTAGACTGGAATGCGTGGGGGACAGAGGAGCTCAGACTGCAGCTAAGGAAAAGATTAACAAGTTTGCAATTTGAAATAAATGCTTTTGTTCAGATGAGTTGAATGTTATTTAGGCAGGGAAGTTTTGAACCAGGATAACATTATGCTGGAATTTTGCTTAAACACGTTATCCTTTCCTGCATCCCCCAGCTGTTTGTGCAGACTATTTAGATGTTTTTGCAAGGCCTCTTGCAGCACTGAGGGAGGTGCACTTCTGCCGTGCAAGGGAGAAGTACAAGCAGGCAGAAGCACACAGCTGAAGGTGAGGTCTTGGTACATTAAAAGAGTCTTTGCCATCTGCAATGAGTCGATCTCAGTGCACTAATGCACTTTCAGGCCAGTGACAGAAAAACTCTCGTCCGAGCCCTGCTCCTTGTGGAAGTGCACAGTTCTTTGCTTTGGATATAATAGACTTTACTGTCATTTATATTTCTGCACAAGTAGTAGTTTCGCCATTGATACAAAAGGCACAATAACATTTTCTTTTTTGGTCTGGACAGCGTCTTGTCTATTTACATGTTTAATTTTAGGTGAATAATGTGATTGTGTGTTGCGACTGGTAAATAGTTATTTTTGCTTTACCTTTATACTAGCTTTCTAAAAATGCTTTGTCCAGGCCTGACTTGAGTGCATCTTGCAGCTGTTGTGTAGGCATAGCATTTTGTTTTATTAGTAGTCTTTCTATTTTGTATTGAGAAGTAAGTCTTTGGAAGATAACTGTATTACAACTTCATATTTGGGACTCAGAGCAATTTATTTGTGTGTATGTTTTTTTCATATGTTACTGTGATTTTCTTTTCATAATCCTCAGGAAAAATATGTCTGGGAGACACATTGCATAAGACCGTAACTCATTTTGTAGAAGGGAAGCCTTTGCATAAACAATCTGTGTCTGCCTCGGCCACTCTCTAAAAGTTAAAATAGCATCAGCCAAGGCAGAGAAGTAAGATGTGCATACTGCATTTCAGCCAACTGAAACTCTGCGCATAATGTGCTTGAATGACTCTCGAAACAGCTGAACATTATGTGCCTGACAAGATATTGCAGACTATTGTCCTAGCCCTCTCCACTCTCATCTGATAACTGGCTAGGTTATTTTTTTTTTCCCCATTTGACACTATCATGTGGGAAATCCCTTTTTATCTATGACATATTTTTAAGCTAGTATACTCCTGTTAAGGATCTAGTGCGTGTACCTTTCCAATATTAAGATAACAAGAGGAATGTTGCTGTAATCTTGGCCTAAGTTATGGCTCTCAAGCTGTCTGTGCACTGAAAAGTAGGTGAAATGTTTTGACAGAGAAAAATATGTGTTGTCAGCTTTGTTTTATCCATGGCTGAGAAAGGAAATGGAAACTATACTTCAGCAGGGTTCAGACACTGATCTTCTGCTAAAACAAATTAGAAGAGAACTGTTCTGCTTTATGCCTCATTCTTTTTTCAGCGAAGTGCACAACTAAATGAAAGGCTTTTGTATTGGAAAGAAATCTTTAAAATAATGTAAATAGTGACCATGAAACAAGCACCATTTACATCATAAAATGGCAAAAAAAAAATACTGCAGAGTGAATGTTTTTTTTAATTGAGTGCTCGTATCAGTCATTTAAATGTTCATAAGTTATAGTTTCTTTATGTTGTAATTAATTTAATAATTTTGTGAAAATGTGGCAGTGATAGAAAGAGCTCCACAGCCAGAGGCAACCTGAAGTGGAAGAAGGCGCTTACAGCCACAGTTCCTTGGGTCCCTGGCAACAAGAGACAGAGTGAACTATTACGTGCCCTTTTTTTACCAAACTTGCTCTTTCTCTCCTTGTTTGCCTTCCGATTAATTACTCTCAAGAGCTCCCTCCACCTGTCAAGCCCTACAGCACTCTTCTTCCTATTACCTGCAAATTCAGTTTAGCTTAGAGGTAGCTTAAAAGATTGTAAGAAAATTATCTTTAGAAAAAAGTGTTGGCAGTCTTCCTTTGGAATGTCTTTCTGAAAGTTCCGCTGTTGATCTCCTCATGTGACACTCAGCTCCAAACATGGCACAGACCAATTCTCAGGGCTAAAGTTGTACACTTGAAAACCTGTATTTTGGAAGCTACAAAGCATTTCCTAGATCACATTTGATGCAAGCTCACCCTACTCAACTTCTTCCTAGCTGCTGACCATTTCAGTAGTCCTATGCTGGACCCTTTCTGGTTTCTCAACGCCTTTCTGGAACAGGGTTGAGACATCCCAAACTGGACACAATATTTTGGGTGCTGCCTTACCCATGCTATGTAGAAGGAGGTAACATCCTTCTATCTGCTGGCCACAGTCACATGTAAAACAGCAGCCAGTTGTTCGCCTTGCAGAGAAAACAAGGACAGCAATTAGCCACAGAAGTATGACTTGAGACATGAAGTACCAGATTCTGGGCTCAGATACTTAAGGGGCAGAAATGTATTTTAAGATAATACTTATTTATAAAGTATTTATATATATAATACTTATATATAAAATATACTTAAGTGATATAATGAGCAGATGCAAATTCATGTGCATTTTGGTATCTAAAGCCAGGTGCCTTTTCTAACTAAATTGTTTGCATCTATTGTCAGGTCTACCTGCCAGAGGTTATTTGCAATCCTTCTAATTATTTCACATGGGTAAGTTATAGGATTCTGTACATTTTCTTTAATTTTTCCGCTCGTTAGTAGTCAAAAAATAAAAATACAAATGGGAAGTGTCTCTCAATATTTAGTATGTGTTTGAATGTAATATATGAATATTAATTTGGTTTTCTCTGCAGCTGAACTAGTATGCACAGGGCGGTATGGACAGTAGTTTCTCATCCTTTTCAGCCTGACATCCATTTTAGGTAATCTCTATGTACCCTACCATCCTTGCTCATCATTGATTTGCTTTTGCTGAATTTCTTCAGAAAAGAAAAGCACTAGCTTTTCACTCTGCAAGTAAATAATGAATTTTCCCTCAAAGGCACAGAGTAGTTGCTACATTTCAGAAGGCTATACAAAGTCAGTGTTCAATTCCACCTCCTTCTCTCCCGCCCTCCCCCCCACAAACACTGAGAACCTCAGTACTCTCAGTGTTGAGAATACTCTCATTAAGGAGGTCTCAGGCTTTTTATCAGTCACTGATTTATCTTCTTGTGATGCCAGCACTTTATTTATGACACCATTCATTTTCAATCAATATTTCCAATTTCTTTCAAACCTTTTTTTTTTTTTTTGAGTTATATACTTGTCCATTATAATGTTGTTCACATAATCATTACACCTTTAGGAAAAGAAAAAAAACACTCGCTTTTTGTTTTGCTTTCATCAGTGTTCTTGTTCCTTCCAAAAATGATTTTTAGTTTTCTTTTTCCTGGAAAGACGAAAATCTGTGTCTCTTGGTTTTCCCGGAATTCTGTGAGGTCAATGAAAATAAGATAATTAGAACCTTCACAGCATCAGAAATTTTTCCTGTAACAACAATATCTTGTAGGTTATGACTGCAGGCAAAAAATAAGTTCTGTTGGACAAATACCCGACTTTACATAGCTCACTGTAATTTCCCTTTTCTGTAGCTCCAAAGAAAGAACACATTTCTTTCACAGACTTTGCTGTCCCTAAATTTAGGTGTTACCATATGATGCGTAGTGGTTCTTTATGAAGCCTCATTTCACTTACAGTGAAATTGTCCAATGTAAGCAAACTGACAGTCAGAGAAGTCCTGATGTTCAAGAAGTGGAGAAACCATGTTGTAGTTCACGTGATTCTGCCTGTTTATGATCTCACTCTGAGTAATATAACATTAAAGTCAAAATTACCTTTGGCAGCAAAAATATGACCTGAGAATCTAATTTGTTGCTGTAAGAATTTGCAAAGTACTCTTACCCAGACTGTTTGCAGTGGAACTGTTTTTATCTTTTCCTGAATCTTCACTGTGGCATTGCGTGTTATTTTGTTGGGTATTTTTTGTTTTCTTGTGATAGATTAGAAACAGAAAGCTACGGCAGAAACTATTCTTACTATAAGCAGAGTTTTAAATCATTACTTCGCATCCATAGTTGCTAATTCCACTACCGAACTGGAGCTTGTTGTGCCCAAGGCTACGCCCAAGGTATGTGGACTGCACCTAGGAGAACTGCTGCATGGATGTTTCTTGTCCTACCTCTCCTCTGACCTGGATGTAATACTTTGTAATAAACTGCTGGAGCAGCTGTCAAAACTTCCACTCTTCGCTCATCACCTCTCTCTCCACCTTCCTACCTGCAATCCAAGCATTTCCCTACAACTTGCCTATGCCTTGTCTATTTCCTCAATGATTTAGGAGTATTTAATTTTCTTTAGTTAGATAAAATTAATCTCATTAACAATGCTTTGCCTTGACTGCACAATGTTGTGTGAAGACTGCATATGTCCATCTAATATTTTTCTTAAGTTTTCCATAGAAATATCTGATAACTTTTGATCTGAAGATGTCACTAAAATCACAAAAGCAAAATGAATCAGTAAAATAACATAAGATTATCTCATTTTATAATCTGGTGGACTAAATCGGTGCTATGGCCACTCAAACCTGGAAATGTGAAGTAACATTGACAAATCAGTGTTATTTTAACTACAGAATCATTACAATTACTGAATATTTGAGTTCGAGTTTCTCTGAAAAGATGACATGTCTGTTGTGCTATGCAAATAGCTACAAAGACTTGAAATACTGATGCTTGTAAAGACCTCAAAGAACACCCTGCAGATTTTGTATCTAATATCAGAAGCATACTGGGAAAAGGCAGCAGTTTTAATGACAAAATGGGTGGTGAAAATTGTTTTAGCTTAATGTCCTCATAGATCTCACCTTCGGAAGCTAAAAAATAACATGATGTTAATACAGAATTGCCCTCCACTCAGAAATAGGGCATGGATGGATATATGAATATAGTTCTTTGTGATTGTTTTTCAGTAGGTGTCCTAGTGGTGTGTAGACATACCTTTGAATACAAGTGATTTAGGATTTAGTCTTCCAAACTGAGATTATTTACTGCATATACTCTCTATTGAGGAATATTTTCTACATAATGTCATGTTTGAATAAATGAAGGTTTTCTAGACATTAACTCATTCAGCTGTAACCTGTTTAGTGCTACTATTGAACAGCTCTACTCATGTTTTAAAAAGACAGACTGGTAGAGAATAGTATATATAAAATACTTTGGACCAAGTCTAGTCTGTTTACCCAGGCATTTCTTTAAAATCTGGAGATTGAGGGTAATGGAAGGGTTGGCGAAAATGGGAAGCATACGCATGCCCAGCAACATAGATTTTTTTTTTGAGATTTAGGTGTCATAAAAGAAAAGCAGAAGAGCATGCAAAGTTTTTGCAGTCACGGCTTGAAGAATCTTTTGTTTCCTCAAGAAAATCTGAGGAAAAACAAGATAGTAAGGGATTTCAGTAGTATAACTTTTTTGTACCAAGATTTTTTTGATGCTATGTTATAGCAAGTATACTAGTATTACATGTACTACTATCTCTATAATGACAAACTACATACAAATGAAGAAATTTGTATATGAATGCCAGTGAAGGAATATTACAGAATCTAATATTATCAAATGCATCTATTAATTGAAATATATACGAATATTGTAAATCTAAAATATTATAGGTTATTTAAGACTGATTGAGCTAAGACGCTGGAAAATTTCAGTACTTTATTGAAGTCTTTCAGAACTTTCAATGTTTTATTATTTGCTTATAGCTACACATAATCATTGCTTACTCAAGTAGGAATTTTAAAATCTGCATTATTGATGAAGTATTCCATTAAGAATCAGATTTTGTGAGTTATCAGAGCATTGGACCTAGTATGCAGTGTTATGAACTTTCATACCACAAAAAATCCATAACTGCAGTAACAAAAAAAATTAAAACATTCCATTTAAATGTATTATGACATTTCAGTTTTTCCCCTCGGTATTTATCAGCTGTAATACCTATTAGTACTGTCTTGAACATGATAAAAAGGAATATTAAAGATAGGAACACAGAAAATTTAATAGTGTAGGTGTTAGGTCTCCTACAATGAGTCTCATTGTAGGAGACTAGTAAGTGTTTCTATTGGGGGCACACTATGTGCTACAACTCCTACAGTACTACTAGAAACAATAAGCCTTCTATATTGAAATAGAGTATAAAATGTGAAGAATTACTGGAAGCACAATCTAACTAATTCATACAACCCATACAAGTTTCATAGTAAATTATTTAAGATGCCTGAGTTTGGCTCAAGAAATAGCAGTGCATCCCATGTGCTCCAGGTCTTATTTTGTCTGGTAGAGTAAATGAGAATACTCAGAGGATGTGAAAATACCTTTAATGATACAATCAATCTCACAGTGAAAAATGCATGAAATCTGCAGCCAACACCTGGAAAGAATTACCTTGGACAATCAATAAGAGTGAAAATATTTTATAATAAGATCAGATGAGATCTAATACTCTGCAAAACCGGGCTATCCAAATGAAGGACTGCAGTTGGCGTGAACTGTATAGACAGAATATAGCAGACATATTTTGAAAGTTGGGACAAGCTTTAGGACATAAGTGGTGTAAATAGCTGTTGCTCCGTGTCATGCCTGGATGTTTTTCTAGTTCAAAGAGGTACTACTAGGAACCTGTTCCTGGCAATATGAGGGTCCCGCTCTTGTATGAAATCAGTCCCTAACACAGACCTTTAAGGTAGTGTTTTTTCTAGAAACAGTGCTAAATGAATTATTTAATCTAGCCATATAATTGCATGTTCTGTACTCCTGGCTGTTTAACCTTTGCTTTATAGAGGAAAGAGTAGGAAACGCAAAGCTTACACAAAAGACAAAGATAAATTTAAGCAGTTTTGTTATGACTATATGATCAGAACAGTCTTCCCAGAAATAAGGCCATTTTGCTGATGTATGGTGGGGTCTCCAGCAGTAGTGGATGGCCTGAGTCTATGGCTAACACTGAGCTACCTGAGGGACAGAGTGAAAAGAAAAATACCTACTTTTTTTGGTACTCTAATCTCTGGAAAACATCCCCATATGATGTTGCCGATCCATTATTGCTTTGTTTGTATCACCAGATTTGAAAAACTGACTGATTTTACCCATTACAAGATTCAGTATTGTTACAAAACCCTGAAAAATATGACGTCTAGGCACTGTGTTTCTGTAACTGGTATGAAGTGATAAGCAGCTAGAAAACAGTTAGTAGGGTTGGTGTAGCCCATCAGATGCTAACGCAGGTTTACACGAGACACTCGTGATATTCGCAGATGCAAGCAAACTGAGAGATGCAAAACCACAGCATTTAAATTATGTTGCAAGGGTTAAATACACTGTACTGCTATAACACATAGGCATCCGCAATGAGGGTAAAGTAATTAACTAGTGTGTGACAGATGTGTGATAGAAGTTGATAACCAGAGGGGAAATGCATGATATGTTTTACAAAGGACAGATCAAATGTATATCTGAAAAGCTGAAGCACGGGAAGGTTTAAAGCAGAGCTCATGATAAGGCTTGGGATGCAAAAGTCAAGTGGTCAGCACTGTTAGTCACCCTTCTTGCTGGGCTGTGCTGCTGCTGGGTGCAGAGATCCTGGGGGAGGTTGCCACTTAACCTGCGCCATGGCACTTCCCTCCCTCATCCTTTCGAAGAAGAAACACTGCAGCCAGTAACACATATCTTTGCTTCAGAATTAATTTCCCTTTCCTACACCTCTGTATAACTATGTATGTATAGTATCAGTTCTCTCCAACACTTTAGCTGGAGTCAGTTTTTAGGACTACGTTGTCTGATACGGTAGTTAACACTGGGTAGGTATATTTTTGCAAGGAAGCTAGCTAGGGAATGGTAACTGGAGGAGATTTATATCTGTCTGCTGTTAATTATTACCTTCTGTATACCTTAAGATTCTCTCAGGCAAATGGAGAACATTCTGGAAGAGTCAGCCTTATTTCCAAATTAGCTTTCTGATGTGGCCTGCTGTATGTACCAGAGAGATCTGCTCTGTGCTAATGGCATTAATCAGAATAATTTCCCTGGGATTTTCATGTATTACCGTGTTCACCACTTATTATTGCTTGTTGCTTGCTTTCTTTTAATACAAGAATAAATACTCTTTTAATTAATCTTTGTCCCTTTGATATTGACATTAAATGCTGGTAGACAATCCTTTTCCAATGAAAAAATGTATGCTTATTATACTGTATTACACAGGGTAATACAGTTTTTCATTTTACAACAAGAAAGTTTATTACTATGGTGACATTAATGCATGTAATGTTCTCCAAACCAGTTGTTACTGACAGATAAAGGCTGATTTGGTAATTGCTAACCTAAGGGGGGATCAAGGGTTGTTATTGCATTAAAAGCATTAACTGCAGGAGGGATGGTCAGGACCACAATATTCTGTTACAAATGGAGTGCATCACACTGCCCAAATTTAATAAGAGGAGCTGTTGATGATGTGCTGTGCGAGGACCCTCTTTATCGATTCCTTGGATATCTACAAGCAGCAGATCATTGCCAGCCGTTTAGCTAAGGGTCTGCCAGCATCCTTCTTATGGACCTTGCTTTGGATGGGATGTTGACTGGTGAAACATCTTTTTGCTGAAGAAAATCTTAATGTAGTCAGAAGGAGTGGTCAAGGATAATGTTGAGGTCTCAAGCCTGGTTTGCCACTGAGCTCAGTGACAGCAGTGAAGCAGACTGGGGGACA
>VYZM01020076.1:46415-74887 GCA_013398915.1 Dromas ardeola | reverse complement strand
TCTTTCCCTCATATTTTTTCCTGTGTGACACTGCCAAATCAACATGCAAATAAATGGCCCTGTCACAGGAGGTACATGTTTTTATTTCATTTCAGGTAGTGAATGTTTTCTGAAGCATCTGAGGACCCTTTTAAATTTATCATGGACATGTAACCAAAATAATGTGTTAGTTGTTTGCCAAATCTCTTTACCTCAAAAACTCCAAGAGAAATTGAGTTTCACGAATCACCACAAGCAAAGTTTCCACTGTGATTTATATAATTCTCCGAGAGCAGTTTCTTGAATGCTGTGATTAAAAAGTGGAAAAAAAAAAAAAAAGAAAAATCTATGATAAAAAAAATTCCTGTAATTTAAGACTTGCACAAATGCCTATCAAGATATAGTATAATTTCTTATACTTTCTCTGGTTCTGCCAATGCAAGATCTACCAATTCACCCATAGTCATTGCACCTGACTGCTTGAAACCATGCCCATCTTAGTGTTGAGTCCTGCTAGGGAGATGGTCTGGTTTTGAACTCTTATTTCTGGGGAGAGGAGAGAAAAGCTGATGGTGGTGGCAGATAAGGATATTGCTGCCTGTGGGACTACCAGTGAGGCAAGAGCACCCTACTGCCTAACTGCGGCTGACCCCATCCTTGGACCAAAATGGTGGGTGGAGGTTGGGTTGGACTCACTGCCTAGCTGCACTGTCTACCTCCTGTTGTTGCCTTTCAGTGGGTGCTGTGGTTTTTGCAACATGGGAAAGATGTGTGAGGAGCAGTGTGAAGTTTAGTCTGGAAATCAGAAGTATGAGCCATGTGCTGTGTCGGCTAATTGTGGCTGCCTGGCAGTGTGTGGTCTCTGCACTGCTGTGAAGCTTTTTTACAGGTAGAGCTGTTGAAACTGCTCCTAGAGGGTGGATTTGCACTAAGGAGTTTACAATTGCAGTTCTCTCTACCATTCATGCTGGTGAAATAAAAGCATGGCTCCAAAAGGTGCTTTCAGGGCTGAAATGAACTAATTACAGCTTTAAAATGAATGTTTGTGGAAAATTGTCTCCACTGCTCACCTAACAGCTCATCTAACCCATCTCTCTACTGACTCTTACTGAATCATGCAGTCCTACTTTGGTTGTCATGTGCAGTTTTTATACAGGAAAGTGCTTTTCTTTCCACTTCTATTCGCTGAATCTACTTTGCTGTACTTTGTGAAGAACTTGTCCCTTTTATAGTAAGTGAAATGAGTCTCATCCACATTAGGTAGATGAAAAGAGCAGGGTAGGGCCTTGGAGGCTCCTACCCCTCTCTCTACATCCAGATAATGCCCAGGGATCCCGAACCTGAGCCTGAATGTTCAGAAGTTCCTGCAGAGCTCTGGCATCATGCCTGAGTAATTTATGTTAATACCATTTCTGGAGTTCTTCTATCTTATTCTTTTATGTCTCTCTGTTTGACAGCGCTTCACCTTCATTATCTTTAAAGATCAGCACTAAACTAGATATTTCCTCCCTGTTCCCTCTGTGAAAACCAAAACAAATAAATCACTTAGCTTCTTTGCTGTCTCTTTAGTCTCCTCACTGTGTTATTTTTAATCATTTTGACCTTGTAAACCCAACGACTTTTACAAGGATCTTGAAATGTACTTAAGAGATTCCTCTGTATCAGCAATATATTTAAATATAAGTTCTATTATTTTATTATACACTGTCTCTTTTGTCACAACTTTTAAAGTGTTTTCATGGCCTTACCGGTATTTCAGCTAAGTGACTTTATATTATAACCGTCGAGGATAGAATTCAAGCTTTTTGCTGTATATTAAGTGCTATCTCTGAACTTGGAGTTAGTATGTTTTATCATTTTTGAGTATTCATTAAGTAATAAATAAAAATTGATAATTACCAATTTGAAGAATCTATGTATTTCCACTGAGTCTACTGCACCGATATGTTTCAGAATGATTTCCATATGTTCATTATATCACTTTAGTGTGAGATCTGTCAGAGATTCATTGTCAGTATAGTTCATTTTATCCAAGGGATTTCTTGTGTTCTTTTGCCATCTTACTAGTTCAAAATAAAACTATGCTTTCGTATTTTCGTCAAAAGCAATACATGGAAAAGTACATGGAAATACAATGTATTATATTTCAATATGGGGTGAAAGCTTAAATTCCAGCCAGTTTACATCCAACAAAATGTTGAAGGATTCAAGCTTTCCTTGAAATGATGGATGTAATATTTTTTAAACCAAAATATATTGAATAGATTTTCGCACTTGAAAAATTTTAGTCAGAAAATTTGGTAACTGTAGCCTGTATTAATTTACAGCCTGAGAATTCATGGTCAAGAATTTTCCATTGAATTTTATTTTCCACAGAATAAAATCCAATATTGCTCAAATATTCCAATTTCTGTGGAAAAAAAAATAAAGTCTTCATTTAATCTTCTGTGAATAATTATAGTTCTTCTGCATAATTCTAATTCAGCAGATTTGGGTTTTTACTTTCCCTGGCACTCTCCAAAGGAGATGTATGTTTTGTCACAAGTCTCTCTCCTCTCATCCATGGGAGAATGGCAATCTGTTGCAGGCTAGTCTAACCCCCGGTGCATCAATGGCAGCCCATACCACTGGG
The DNA here is from genome assembly GCA_013398915.1 of Dromas ardeola. NCBI lineage: Eukaryota > Metazoa > Chordata > Aves > Charadriiformes > Dromadidae > Dromas > Dromas ardeola. The sequence goes on along the minus strand of VYZM01020076.1, from coordinate 72,276 downwards.
AGAGCAGCAGTGGTACTTGGTGTTACGCATCTTTGGTGACACCCCCGGGGGTTGGAAAAGAAAATAATACGCAAACTCAACATGCAACCTTTCTTGTCTCATGCCATTGCAGTTTCTTTAGCGTATTATATTACTGGACACTGCAAACCTCCCTGGCTTTCAAACAGTTATTTCCCGGCTGAAGTCAATGTACTCTGTTACAAAGGAGATGTGGTGGTACCACTCTCAGTCTAGTTTTCTGATATTATCACATATTTTCATGGTACTGGATGGCAGTTAGCAACATGTGCAAGCTCTGGATCCACTTTAAAAAAAAAGTAGTAGAGAAAAAAGAGTTTTCTAAAGCAGAAGTGGAAGTAGAGTTTGGATAATAAAATAATGCCCTGACTCATCTCTAATTAAGAGTGAAATTTATGAAAGGGATTAATATTTAACAATGGGGAATAGGAATGAAGCAGCAGCTATAACTTTTTAAAATAATCTATTACTAACCATCTAGAGCAAACTGATCCATATCTTCATCTCAGTCAAATCTTTAAAAGGTGGACAATAGTTACAGTAATTATCTAGAGAAATTACAGTTTTTATAAAGTATGGCCAGTGCTTTACAATGCCAAAAATACCTGTTTTTTATCCAGTATGCATTTAATTTCTTCAAGCAAACTGACGCTGCTTTTTCAGTCACATGACACAAAGAAAAAGATAAATAATTTCCATGGCAATGTAAAATGCAAAGCAAATGTTAAAAAGGTTTCCTTTGTTAGTATGCCTTATCAGTCAACAATTAATTCTTTTTTATTAATTTACTGGTCTTGTGAGACTGTTAAAAATTAATCATTAATGAGAAGCAAACGGCAGCCCCACAACAACACAGCTGTTTTTTGTTAAAGTAATTAAGGCTGTCTGCATTCATGATCACATAGTTGATACAAATTTTGAGCAACAATTCAGACATTGTTTCTAATGGTATTGAGTTATAGTTGTGTTTACAAGTTTTGGAGCCATACTACAGAGACAATGTAGGGAAAGGGTTGTTTGTATGAATTTCTCACAAAATGGGGAAGTGATGATGAAGATGGTTTTTCTAGTAGGCCCATCCAGGTTTCAGAGAAAAACTGACTATTGTTTTTTCCTACAAAATTCTTCATGCTTTCCCTTCTTTGGTGTTCTTTGTTTAATAAAAGGCAAAATAATTTTGATATTTTGGGAGGAAGGGGGGAAGGTTGTGGTTTTGATTTTCATCTTTCTGGAAAACTGGAAAATTTATCTTAATCAGATCTTTTCTAATTTTCTTTTAATGTTTGTGTGGAAAATATCCTCTTTGGTTTTGACTAGAGTTAGCCTCAGGTAGCACACAGACACTGTGCTTGCATGCAAGTAAATTGTCAACATTTACTTGCATTTGGGCAAACACAGAATTAAACTTACTCACAGTTACTAACAGGCTAATGTTGTTTGTACAGATGCTGGTTTGGCTATGCAGAGGGAAGCCTGAGAATGCTTAGATTTTAGGTCAGTGACTGCACGGTACAGTTTTTGAGTGGAACTGAATTGGCAGCCATTGAATTTATAGGCTCAAGAGTCAGCACTACATAGTATGCTCAACTGTTATTTTTAAGTTTCTGCCTGAGTCTCCCTTGGAAACAGTCATCCGTAAGAATTTAGCCATCGATGTGGGATAGGAACAGGTGCAGAGCTCACAGCTACCGTACTGTGAGTCAATACAAATGAAGGGTCTACGACAGAGACTGAAAGAAAGAGGAAGCTGTGAAGGAGGACATTCAGCCCAACAAGGAGACAAATACAGGGCAGGAGGTAGTGTGACAAGGAGTTTGAAGTAGGGGAATGTCTTCAGCTGCTACTGAGAAAGAAAAAGTAGGCATTCAAGGAAAAAAAAAAGCTGGAAAAATAGAGATGAGACAAAGTGAAGGGTACTACAGTAGCCTTCTTAGACATGAATGGAAGTGATTAGCAATGGAATGATGGTTGAGACCATACCCATTTCAATGAAATAACAATTGTCAGTATTTTTTAGAATACTGTGAATCAGAGAAATTTAATCTTTAGACAGAAGTAGAATTCTTGATATTAACATTGACAAAAAGATAAAATCTCAAGCAAAGGCCCTATTTTTGCAGGGTATTATGCATGTGATGCATGATGTCTCTTGAAATAAATACATAAACACGGGTATCTACCATATAAAATACAACTAAGGTTAATGAGTTGTATCTTCACCTGTTAGAAACCTTAAGAGCTTTCCTGCTTCTCATGGAAGGTCATAATAGCCTCAGAGGATTTTATTTTCCTTTCTCTTGAAAAACAGAAGAGATAAATACCTTCCATTATTTGAGTTTCAGATCAATCTTTGTCTGCTTTGTCCTTGCAAGAAAATCCCTGCTAAGTTCGCATGGTATTGGCTGTTTAGAAGGCCAAGTCATTTTAATATATTTAAGGACATTTCTCAAAATCCCTTTTAAATTGGAAAGGAATTTCCAACTCCTTTCAAGGAATTGGGCAAGGGGGTTTGGACCCTTTCCCTAGTCTTTTCAAACGTGCAGTTTTTTTTTTCTGAAGTGCTCTACTCATAACAGTATAATTCACTTACAGCTCTACTTTTTGCCTATGTATTGAAACATTGACTTCTGAGCTGCTCCCCGTCTGTAACTATTTGTCTCTTGCTGTGAAATTCACTGACAGATTAAGCTCAAAAATCAGCGTGAGAGGAATGGAGCATTACTGGTGGAAAAAGACCTGGAGGTTCTTTTGATCACAACGCTTTTAGGTCTTGCACATGCTGAAAATTCTAGCACATATCTGACGAAATGAAGACAGAAACCGAAAATGCCCCAGGACATAAGTTTTTTTTGCAAAAGAAGTAAGCAAAACCTCTTCCAACACTGAGTGACTTCCTTTTGAAGGTCTATAAGGCACAAGGTACTTTTTGTCCTTGCTCCCAGAACTTGTCTTCCCCTTTCCATCCTTTGCTCTTCTTTTCTTCACTTTTTGTTCTCCTTTTTTCTCCTGCCTCTTTTGGAAGAGTGCAGGTTTTTTTCATCCATGGAGAAAAAACTGCTTTAACATTAAGGTGATTTTCAACATGAACAAGTAGGCACAGTAATGGATAGCGTCAATGAAAAGAGTGGCATTGTTGTGATACATGTGCTGACAAGACCCTGCTTTACCTTTGTCAAAACACTGGTGCCAAATACTAGGCTATTACAATGTCCACGATGTGAACTCTCTGATTTTGGCAGTTAAATCCTGAGACTCGAGCAAGAGTATCACAAATCTGTGATCTATACTGACAAATGACTCCTTTTAAAACAGTCTATAATTGGGCAGTCAGACTTGTCAGGAAATGTGACCATCCCACCTGTCATTGGAGTTTTTTCCAGTCTATCTTGACTAGTTCTCAACCATGCAAACATTCAAATACAAGCAAAGTCTGTTGTTGGAATACTTGACCAAAGAACTAGATTAGATTCATTCAGTTTCATTCCCTAACACTAGCTCCAAATGGCATGGCAATTATTACATATCAGTTGGTTGTTTGAATACAGGCAAGTGCTATCTGTGTTCTTTACTGTGTTGTCTGTTGTAATAGTTTGCTTGCTTTAGTAAAGATACTGAGCCTCTCACTGCCTTTCAAGATCATTTATGAAAGTGCTTTTCTTCATAAGGCATAGTCACTGAATACCAGTCCTGGTACTTTATGCGTCCTGCGGGTACTGAATGTAGTTTATAATTTGTATTGTGCTGTGTAACCTGACAACATTTTTATTGCAGTGGTCTGGCACTGCCACAAGGACCAAACCATAATGTATAAGAGAGGTGGTATCTCAGCTTTAATGAATGAATAAAATAAAGCCTTTATTTTCACAAGAAAGCTGAGAGTAGTGGCATGAAACAGCTTTATTTTGGAGGGTTGTTTGTCTCTTGGCATAGAATGGCCAAATGACATGATGTGTGACAGCCACACACACCCCCCACGCTACGGTTCTAGGACACGGTTGGCCGTGGACAGCAGCGCTGCTTTTTGTTACAAGTTGGAGGCTGTTCTGCAAGCCATCAGGTCCCCACAGAGGACAGCTGGAACAGCATAACAGAGATTGCAGCGTCTGCTTCCCGCAGTGCCCATTAACTTGTTGTAAAGATCAAGAAGAACAGGAATGAGTGTGTCTCTCCGTAAGTGTGCAAGCAGTGCCTGTGCGTAGCAGCCCTTCCTGAAAAAAACCTAAGTCGGGTGTGTCCGCCCCCCCCCCCCTCCCCGCAAACAACACTTCTGAAGGGAAAGACTCTAGTTCAAACAAACTGGGGAGCACCCAAGCTCTCTCCTGCTCCCCCTGCCATCTCTCTGCTTGCTCAATTAAGCCTTAATTAGCTTATAAGCTACTTTGAGGTAGGAACGATATATTATTTTATGAGTCAGACCAGTATTTAGCTCAATAGAATAACAAGCTTTTCTGGCTTCTTTCATTCCTTATATAAAGGTGGTACCAAATAAGTAATGCAATCAACATTATTTTGTCTTTCAGACTGGTTCACATTGTCCTGTATCATATGTGGCAGTCTGTACAGAGAAGTGGGTGTACAGAAGAATTCTGGGCATTCATACAAAAGCAGCCAACAATCACAAAAAGATGCACCTCCTTGCACCTTAAGTCGACAGTCCCCCCATGTTCCCAATTTTGAGGACTGTGAGAGTTACTGGATCTTATCAGGGGTTACATACTTCCCCTTATGACTGAGAAAGGAAAATGGAAACAAAATTCACAACTTCTAACCAGATAGTTTTCCTACTAGGAATTCAGCTATTTTTATAGTGACATAAATGAAATGGAAATTAGTTAGCTGCTCTATGTAAAAATTTCTGATACCTATGTCTTAGGTTTTTAGCTGCCTGTCCTTGAAAGCTACAGAATGTGTGTTCATTTAGGTTTGGTGCTCTAAATCTATGCCGACAGCTGTAAAATTAGGCTAATAAATGAATTACACAGGTAAGGAAAACAAGCACTATCTCCTCTGAGAGGTTGTATAAGCCACATAGCTAATGCTATCAAGAAAACACTGATCAGACACTAGCTGATTGATTTTCCCCCTAGGTAGGTATTAAGCTGTGCAGCTGATGAAATTGTAACTACTCATGTTTCTCTATCCTTCATTTTTCATTTTATTAGATTTGGTCTATTTGCTATACAGGATCTTTCCTGCAAAACCAAGCCTCCTAGGTGAAAGCAGAAGCAACTTTCCCTTTCTAACTGTGGCCTTTAGGGACAAGCAGTCAAATTCCGTGAAAACCTTGCAAGCTTTTGCAAGATCTGCCGTGCAAAGCAGCGATAACTCTGGCTCTCGGTCCATCCGCCCATGTCCTGTCTCAGCGGTGCACCCACGCTGGGGCAGGTGAGGCTGTAATGTCACTTAGGGACAAAATTCCATGCATAGCAGTAGCCGTGAATCATTCTACAAGAAAGCATAAATTAAGGATGGCTTGGGGGACTGTCAAAACTATACTGTGCTGCATGGAAAAACAACAGAAAACAAAAGACCAGCCCGAAAGCAGCAGAGGGCACTGGTGATTTAAACTCATCCTGCGAAACCTCTGAGGCTGCTGAACGCTCTGCAGAGTTTCTTTTCTGTACCACTGTGTTGCCCTGAGTCTCACCTGAAATCCCATCTGCTAATGTGAATGTATATATAATGGGCCTCATTTTCCTCTTATATTCTCTAGTGAAAATTAAAAGCGACTCCAATGAGGACAAGGCATTAGAGAGCAGAAAGTGAGAGCAGATTAAAATGTATTATCTGGGAATGAGAACAGGGAAACAGAAGCCCAAGAAATTTTTATGCCTCTTTAGAGAAGCTTAAAAAGTTCACAAAACAGACTACCTTAGGGAAACAGTTTCTTATGTTCTTAGTGAAAAATATCAGATGCTGCAATCAAAGATTTTTTTCAAAGCATAACATAATTTCATATCTGTTTGGAGGAAAAAGCCTGGCAGTTTGTAACATTCTTCGCAGTTCCATAGCTGGTATATCCTGATTCACTGAGGGCAGGAAAAAAGCATATGATATTTCACAAGCTGGTCTGTAGTTTACTGATGCTAAATTGGTGCTTTAAAATTGACAGCTGTAACTTATTTTGTATGTTTTATAATGAAATACATAATCAAATATTCGGAAGCTCTGCATCTTTCAGTGTTTCATTTAGCCTAGTGTTTTTGACATGTCTTCCTTTATCCATAGTTCAGCTGCACTGCTGAAGGAGAACACACTAAATTCAGCAGAGCTAGTACGAACTGTATATTTCTACCTGTAGTTACTACTATCAACACTTGTTTTTTCCCATTTTTCTCTTACCAGTCTTATTTTCTTCTTCTTCTCTGCCCCCCCGGCCATGTGTTTTTTCCAGGTCTGCCCTAGATTTCTGCTTGAGTCACCTTCTGATCCAGGGCTCTACCTAAATAAATTATAATATCCATTATGTTTGAGATTGTAGGCACCAGAGGACACAGCTACCAAATGACAATCAGTAACGTGATATCAAAACTCACCATCAAGGTGAAGGTCTCTGCACCACTTTGTTGGCACTGAACATTTTAGAAATGCTGGCAGCTTCGTAGAAAGCTTTCCTTTTAATTGTCTTCTGCCAAGCAAAGGCATTAGCCTGCCTGTGGCAGCTTCGTGGTTCCAAATGTCCAGATCTCTCATGATATCCTAAAACAGAGGTATCAGGGTTTACACTTCTATAAGTTCTGCTGCTGACTCCTCAGAGTAAGAGCATGTTACCGAGCTGATCTATAGCTATGCTGAATTCATAATTCTCCATACTATTTACCTGCAACTTATGACCAGAAATAAAACTATACCTCTGGAGAGGTGCTGGATCAGACCATCTCCAGGTGACAGCACAAATATTTTAAGTGCTATGTATCACTTGATGTTTTTCCATCTCTGTGAGGTGAAGATAAGGGAAGTAAACTTCCAGAATGCACAATGTTACTTCTTAAAAGTATCCTGTTTACTCACCCCCTGATGCAAAATATTCTGTAAATCACCAGAACTGATGTCTCAGAAAATCAACCTTTCTTATATTTTGAAAAGTTTAAAAGATCTGGCAATTTACTGTTGGCTTCTTTTTGAAGAACATTAAATTGGGCCTGTTCCTTGTTATAGAGTAGGACTAATGATGTAAATAAAAGGAAGATGGACTACACAATGAGTGGACACTGTAGGCATCTGATAGTGTCAGTAACGGTGCTCAGTCAATGGGCACAGTCACATCTGCAAGACACTAGGACTTCTCATGAGTACCACAGTTCCTCAGACACTCTCTATTTTGTACTTTTTCCATTAGAACTCCAATTCCTTACATCTTTATTCTGGTTAAAAATATTCCCCCAAACCTCTGTGTCTTACAGTGCTTCAACAATAAACTAATTAAGAAAGAACTAGGGTTAATGCTTAATCACCTTGAGGGGTGATGCAAAATTTAATTATTAATAGAGTTTCATTATTTTAGATATTAGATAAGTAATGTGGAAATGACAATTATTTTACACAATAACACATCAATTCCACAGAATAATAGAAATAGAAAGGACCAAACAGAAAAAAAATGGAGATAGGATTCACATTTGACAAAAACCTATTCTGACATGTTTTGCAGAATGAACAGTATTTCTGTAGTGTAGATTCTCTCTCTCTTTCAAAAACATAATTACAATAGTAAACAGTTTATTTCCTACTGGGTTTTTTTGGTGTTAATTCATTTCTTTATGTTTAAAAAGTGTTCATAAGTAGATAACTTTTTTTCTCAGGTATATTTGCTGTTCATTGCATTCATAACATAATTCGTAGTTTATATCTTATTTGGAAATTGTAAATGTTCAGATCTGCATGTAGACAATACCCTTCTTTTTCTACCCATTTATATGAGCATTGTTGAAAAAATACTTCTGTAAACAATGTAATTTATAAGAAAATATCCAAGGATAGCCAACAATAAAAAAAAGAAGAAAAAAATGAACAGAAGGCCAACATCTGACGTAGCACAAATACTTACTTTGAGGTTAACAAATTGCATTAATGTTCTTTTACTATTAATCACAGAATCACAGAATGGGAGGGGTTGGAAGTGACCTCTGGAGATCATCTAGTCCAACCCCCCTGCCAGAGCAGGGTCACCTTAGAGCAGGCTGGACAGGAACACATCCAGGTGGGTTTTGAATATCTCCAGAGAAGGAGACTCCACAACCTCTCTGGCCAACCTGTTCCAGTCACCCCCAAAATAAAGAAGTTTTTCCTTATGTTCAGATGGAATTTCTTGTGTTCCAGTTTGTGCCTGTTGCCTCTCATCCTGTTACTGGGTACCGCTGAAATGTGTCTGGCCCCATCCTCTTGAAACCCACACCTTAAGTGTTTATAAGCATTGATGAGATCCCCCCTCAGTCTTCTCTTCTCCAAGCTAAACAGAANTAAACAGAACCAGGTCCCTCAGCTTTTCCTCATGAGAGGTGTTCCAGTCCATTGGTTGTCTTTTTAGCCTTCTGCCGGTCTCTTTCCAGTAGTTTCTTGTCTTTCTTGAATTGGGAAGCCCAGAACTGGACACAGTACTCCAGATGTGGCCTCACCAGGGCAGAGTAGAGGGGGAGGATAATCTCCCTCGATCTGCTGGCCGTGCTCTTTTTAATGCAGCCCATTAACCAATTGGCCCTTTTGGCCACAAGGCCACATTGCTGACTCATCGTCAACTTGCTGTCCACCGGGACTCCCAGGTCTCTCTATGCAGAGATATTTTCCAGCAGGTCAGACCCTAACCTGTACCAGTGTATGGGTTTATTCCTGCTTAGATACAGGACCCTCCACTTGCCCCTGTTGGATTTCATAAGGTTCCTCTCCACCCAACTCTCCAGCCTGTCCAGGTCTTGCTGAATGGCAGCACAGCCTTCTGGTGTTATCAGCCACCCCTCCCAGTTTTGCATCATCAGCAAACTTGCTGAGGGTACACTGTCCTCTCATCCAGGTTGTTGATGAATAAATTAATGTTTCTAAAGCATTTCTGTCCTCTCACAACTGCTTTTTATGAGCTGAGTTATTATTATTTTTTTTTTCTTGTTTGTTTTAAAGATTGCTGCAAACAATTGTTGGTGTGAATGGCACTGGATATGGCTCTGAGAAACATTCTTAGGTCCCTGCAGTTTTAAGTGTCTTACTGATGGAAGCTAGGTGTGTAATTTAAAGTTTTTTTAACTCCAGAAGGAGCCAAAATGACACAATCCAGGTTATATACAGTGGACATTATTGTATTTTTTTTTAATTTAACAATTTGATGATATAGAAGCTCAGAAACTTTCTAGCTACTGGCAATCTTTTGCAGGTTTTGGCTGGTCTAAAATGGCTCGTTATCAAATCAATAGGGTTTTCTCCAGATTGAGAGAAATCTGAATAAATCCAGAATAGATGTAGCTTGCTTACTGCGTGGTGTGAATAAGTAATGTTCACAACATCAGGAATTAGTTTTTTTTGTCGTTGTTTTATTTTGGTTGGTTTCTAGGGATTAGGAGAATAAAAGTCTTGCTATCATCTTGTTGCTGACTTAATGGAATTTGAAAGTTGTGCTATTGCATCTGCCTGGCTGCAAATACTAAGTAATTAACACATTTGTGGTGTTCCTGTAGCTTCAGCAGAGGGGTTATTGGCTTTATTTTTTGTCAGTCTAGAAGCATAAATGTCTATCACTTGATGTACAACATTTTGTAGGTAAAAAAGGAACTCCTTCTCTAAAGCCATAAAATTAACCATCAGTAGTATGGCTTCAGGTCATACCTCTTCATTGTTAAGCAATTCATTCTGGTTATTGAGAACATTAACAATAATTCTTATCATGGACTGGCCTGAAAGATATTATGTGACGTGATCTTTTAGCTGCCAACAATTTATGTCATTCATGTATGCTGCAGCCTATGTTGTCCCTCTTGGTGATAAGAGATATATTGAAACCGATATGGTTTGGAATGGCTAAATACAATGTAAGATGAAACCGTAGCCAAAATGCCTTATAATGGCAAAATTAGTGGCTGACTAGCTCGGATTGTTCTCTTTAATTTTGCATTACCACTATCAGTGCACAGTAGTTTCTATGACACCTGACTGCTGTTGTACTTTCTTCTTTGTTTTCCTGCCCATTCTGGTTTTGATCACCTTTTATGAAGGTGTTTTCTTTCTCTAAAAGTGTGTAAAAGTGATATAATCTGTTCAATAGATTTGACTGTGGTTTATGTTTATCTGACAAGCCAGCTTTAGAGATATATAACCTCTAATTCTTTCTAAACCCACTGATTCACACATCTGTGACGGATGTGCTTTACCCCTTAACCAAACCAGCGGTAGTTTGGTACAGGCTGCAAAGGAGGTAAGGGCCTGAGCTGCAGCCACACCAAGAACTCCTCTAGTTTCAAGCTGTTATCCAAAAACCGACAAAGGACACAGTAAACATCAATACAGATGAGTTTGGAACATCGATCATGCAATTAACACATAAATAACAGGTGGCTTTTCCAAAACCCATTTATCAAAAAACCAAAGAAAGTTGTGGGTACAAGGAGTCTCGTGCTTACCTTTTCCATCACATGTAATTTGACTATAAGCCAACCACTTCATCCCATGGGTACGACAGCCTAACCTTCTTCGAGCTCTCCCTGCTAGGCAATGTAACTGCATGGTAGTGATGAGCTGGGATGCCTCTCAAGGTTGCCCCTTGAGGCAGAAAAACCTTTTATCAACGGCAGATGTTTGGTAAGCTACTGATATCATACATAACCCTGTAGTATGATAACTTTGATTTCGCCCTAGTAATGTTGATTGCATGCTGAACTGATGCTAATGAAACATATACCATCCTTTAGATATAAACCGTTGACCAGGTCTGGGACTAAGTCTGGATCCAGCCACACCTAGACTCCTCTCTGAGCAGGAGTTTAGAAAGCAAGAGGGTGCACTCTGAACCTTGTGATTCATTGGGAAGGCCTCCCTTTCCCTTTGTGTCCTCAGACTCTCTGTGAATCATTCTGAATCAAGTATATGTTTTCCCTTGCAGTAGTTAATAGAGTGAACCTTGCCATCGAACTTTGTTAAGTTTCACTTTTGCAACATCATATTAAAATCGCCTTGCTAATGCTTTTGACAAGGGGTTATTTAGTGATCTAAATGACCAATTCGCAACAACATCTAGAAGGCAATAAAATCGATTCTCTTCCTTTCTCCACATTTTCAACAGTTTTGCTTACATTAGATTCATAGAATCATAGAATCATTTAGGTTGGAAAAGACCTTTAAGATCAAGTCCAACCATAAGCCTATCACTGCCGAGCCTGCCACTAAATCATGTGTACTAAGCACCACATCTACACGTCTTTTAAATATCTCAGTTTTCCTGTTTGTAGAAGACCATATTGCTTTAACACTGCTTTGATTTGCAGAAATTAATGTTCCTTTTTATTTCTAAGTGACTGCATATGATATAAAGTTGACAAGAAGACATAGCTCTTTGCAGTGCCAACCTTAGTCACTTTTAAAAACAGAATAACTGCCATTTAAAATCATTTTGTTATCTCCTCAATATTTCCTCCATTAGTTTGCATTTCAAAATTGATTATTTAAGTTTTTAGAGAATCCTCTGGAATCCACAGAAGCACATTAGATGCAGAATTGCCTAATATGAACCTTGTAATATTTTGAAGTTGTGTTTGCAGTTATTGTCATTTTATACACTAATTGGGTTGAGAGAAGACTGCGTATTTGAATACTTTGGTATACTGAGCTGGCAGCAATTACTGCTTTCTAAAAAATCATTTGACATTCCACCACCCCCCTTAAAAATGTTGATGCAAAGGTTCAATTCAGTTATTGATTCAATTCAGGTCATACTTTTTGACTTGGATTTACCAATTTGGACACTTACAGCTGCTCAGTACCTGTTATTTTTACACATTTCCAACTGTAAGCAAAACACATGAACAGTGTGGGAATATTGACTAAATGCTATGAAATATGTAAAACATTTCTGTTTATCTGGTCATATGCCTTGTACTTTCTTATGCTTCCACAATATCCAATTCTATTTATTTCTGGGAGACTGTTTTAGCTATGATAACTTAGGATGTAGAGGCTAAATATATTTAAATGTTTCAAAAAATGAAGGCATTTAGTATCTTGCATTACGTGTGTTGGGCTTTATCTTATTTTACACATTGGGCTTCTCGTCTTCCATTTCTGTGATTCAGAGTTTTCCCCTACCATTCTTTTTTCCTTTTTTGAACAAGGCTGCCTCCAAGGCTTTTTTACCCTCTGAAATGGTATCGCAGTCCCTCCCCATTTTTACTGACACCTAGCACACAGTCTTTTCTCATTGTCTCTCCATCCCTCACATAATCTGTTGCACTTGCCATCTCCCACCCCAGTTTTCACACAAACTTCATGCCAGCACCTTGATTATGTGTTTCTTTACTCCCACTACTTCATCTGGCCTTGATTTGAGGTGTTGGACATATCGTTTTCCTACTTTGCTTCTCTATTTATGCCTCTCTTTCTTTGCATCAGTCCCTGTTACTATCAAATCCCAATTTACCTATTTTCAAGCAGAGGTCATAGCTGGGGCTCTCGTCCTTCACTTAGTAGTAGAAATTGATCTGTTTCCAGCTGGCTCAGCCTTCATCACCACTTATTAAACATGCAGCTATTTTTTTCCAGAATGACTTGCATAACCCTCTTTAACTCCTATTTAAAACTCTCACTTTCGTGTAATGTCTGTGTAAAAAAAACCCCACAAAAACAGTTCAATTGGTGGTGTGCTGTGACAGTTTCTGAAATTCAGCCTTTGTCTTCCTTGGTTTTCTTTTGCTTTAAATTTCCATTTTAATCTGGTTGAAAGCAGGGATCATTTATTTTCTGTCTTTGTATAACATCAAACAGTCCATAATTAGGGCTGCTAGATAGAATGATAGCATAAGTAATATACCCAAGTGTATATCTTATATTAAAAACATTTAAGACATTGGTAAAGATACTGAGATAAGGGTAGTGAGATAAGGGATCTATTGAAATAAGTCTTTTGATTTACAGTGTTTGCTGAAGTTTTGATTAACCAACACAATAGAAAGACCTTGGGGATCTTCTGAACTCTCTAAGCCATTTCACTCTGACTTAATGGCCTTTAGGATGGATTTTTTTTATTTTTCCTTTCTAATGAAGATTTTTATTCATGCTGGGTTTTGGCAGATATTTAACACAACCAAAATGCCTGCAGTGCCAGTGTGACATACCACAGAGGTTATTTTAGAAAACAAACAGACAAACAAACAAACAAACCCAGTTTCCTAATTCCAATGTCTATCTGTCTAGAAATTATAGTCTTTTTGGTTTAGATAATAGTACATAAAGAAGTGATTTGAACTGACACTTCAAGATTCCTAACGCTTAATATTTTTAAGCTTATGAAATGTGTAACTGGATTAATCATCATTCCTAGTTTTACAATGAAACCTACTAACATGACCCTTATTTTTGTTAGCTTTGTTAGACTTATAAGTGTCACTAAATTTTAAACAGGTGTTTAATATTATAATAATAGTATGCTCTTCTATAGTTTTTCAGACTGTTTGAAATATGAAAACGTACTTCAGTCTGAATATAAAATACACAAATTATTATTCCAGGTTTCTTTTAATTCCATGGAAAACATAACACAAATAAAAACCAGTCAAACTAGTAAAATTCTGTTACTTAGCCATGGAAAGATTTTTTTGGTCATTAATATCAAAACTCTTTTCTGTATAACACTGAGGAATAAGAATATATTTTGTATTCTTGATTTTAGAATCGTAAGAAACTGGGTGCAGTCCAGATCGCATATCAGATATAGAGTGAAGTAAGATGTTAGAATCGTGGGGCTTTTTTCCCCCAGTGATAACTTTTAATGTACTTATTGGATTATGAGTAAGATTATATAGTTAGACTCTATCTGTATAAAAATAACTTCTGATGTCTAAATTACACAGAATTTTTCCTTAAGCTATAATATTTAATGTTTTCTTTTATCTCCTTTTAATCTGCTACTTTCTTTACGCTTAGTTTGCCTATTAAAAGAGTACCTTTTTAAAAAACAATTATACTTGATGTAAAATTCATTTGTACACTTCTCTTGCCACTACTTTAAATCCCGTTTTGAGGTCATGAAGGACTATCAGCCTCTCTTTCTTACATTTCATTAAGAATTATAAAACTGCTGTCAGCAGAATGCAATAGCTATAGAAAGTGCTTGCTACCAAAAGTCCCTTTTATAACACATTCTTTATAACATATAAATATGAGTCAATGCAATGAGGACATGATTAATGTCAGTGAATTTATAGATAACTGTAACTTAGCATGCAGCACATGAGAAGGAAGAAAAGGAATTTTACCGCATTTCTTTCTGCCAATTGAAGGTGTATCACTAGATCTATGAATGCTTGAGAAACAAATTTTTAAAATGCCGAAAGCTCCATCAATTACAGGTCTAGTGTAATTAATGTTGACATATATAGCTGCATTTTAGTGCTCCTCAGCAAGAAAAAAGGAGACAGGCAGTGACTTATAAGGTAGAGGAACAATTGCAATCTGCTAAACAACAGGAGTGAATTGATCTAAGCTGAATAAATTGCAAAAGTTAACTTTAAGAACTGGAGCTTAATTTTACAAAAGATAAAAATAACTTTTAAATTAATAGACATTTTTCATTTATAGTACTAAATGAAAATAATAGTACTCAGGGTGATAATAAGGAAATCACTTGGATTATAGAATATCTTTAAGCTGCCTATTCCACATGGTGAAAAATCTGGCACCTGGGTGCATTGAGAGAGGTGAGAAGAGTAAATATCCAGCACGTCTATGTAAGACCCAAGCACAACAGGTACACACAGTTCTTTTAAGTCATGCGCACCAGGAGAGTGAATTTAGGCTGAAAGGAGTCTGGAAAGGAATTGCTATAACCACTGAACTATGCCGATGTAAAGAAGAATAGACGACTTTGGCCTTGGTGGGGGAAGAAAATCTCAAGGTGATTGTTGTGTGTATTGAGAGGTAAGACGTAAACTTCAGAAAAAGTGACTTAATTGATATTAGAACAAACAAGAAAAACTAGCAGTAAGCAATGGGTGGCAAGACTTAGAAGAACATTTCTGATCCTCTGACCTAGAGTGGAACAGTAGTAGAAATAGTAACATGAAGAAAATATTTGTGTAATGCCAGTCAGTTTGTGAAAGTGATTATATATGGCTCATTAGCTTTTGATAGCTTCTCTGTGACCCTAGACATTTACCTTTCATCCTGTTCTCATATTTTCCGAGTACTTTGGGGATGGGGGAAGCAATTATAATACCAGAGACAACGCACACGATTTTTCCTAGCCTTTATTTGCTGGAGATGCAAGCAGGGTCCTTATGCTGGACCTGCACTTCCGGGCTGAAGAAGACACACTTGTGGTGAGGAACGCTTTTGTTAGTTTATTTATTTATTAATTTTGCTGGTGCTGGAAGCAGCAATTTGGAACAAGTGTCATTTTTAACAAACACAGTGCTTGGAAAAGAGGGCAGGTGGAATCAGGAGAAGGAGGAGGAGGGAGAGGCCCAGACAAGACTTTTTTGAGGAAAGGAAAATGAAGCAGAGAGGTCCTCGTGTAGGGTCAGATGATGCTGGCAGACACACCTTTTGAAATATGGGTCTGGGCTGACGGCATCTGGAAACGTTCCCTGGGTTTATGTTAGCAAGGTTGTGACACGCCTGTCTTGAATGAAGCTTGGCACAAACAGATTTACAGAGCTCTGGGAACAAAATAACTGCTTCAGGAGGCAGGAAACACTTCCCTCGCGGACAAAACTAAAGCAATTGCTGAGAAGCAGTGTTTCCTAGTTTCCTTCTAAATTACTGAATACTGGCTGTTGCTGGAGGGAAGACATTGGACTTGACGTATAAATAGTGCAATTTAGTATGGGAAATCCTATTAATCAATTTAACTTTATATTGAAGTACTATAAAAACACATAACAACAAGTTATTTCATAGAAAAAATGGGAGAAAGTGTGCTGTTGTAGTGGTTCTTGTATAATAAGTAGAAAATAAAATACAGCATAATGATCTGGATTTATGCCTTGCAAATCCAGAAGTAGTTGGAGGAAATGTAAATAAATTTAATACACCCTTCCCTTACCACTGAACAAATGCTTAGCAGCTCTGAAAGATTGGTTTAAGGGCATTAAATTAGCAAAACACCTTTTGGTGCAGTTATTAAACTGTGCTTACCTAGATCTAAGATTACATTTTTCAGTGGGTGAGCTGGATATATATTGCCTTCTTGTGGCACATCTAAGTGCCATTAGGTAGTGGGGATTTGGTAGCCCATATAGGGTTTAAGGCTTTTTAAAGATCCATTATCTACTAGTTGCTACTGTGCAAAGTGTTGTCTTAAAATATTATTTTGTACACTAATTGCACTGAATGGGCTAGGGTAACACATTCTTGTTATTAAAGTCAATGACCCATTGCATTAGTAGTGGTAGTGACGAAAATCTAAAGACAAATTTCCTGTCTTAATTGGAGGACTGGATGGTTGGAGGGACGTTAGTTACGCTGGAACTGGTGATATCTACAGGCCTAAAAAGGCAGAAACCACCTACGCTTTGCACAACCGTAACTCATTTCTCATGTGCCTGTTACATTTCCAAAGGTTGCTTGAAATCGGTACTTCAAATGCAGTTTTCAATTTGCTGTTTTCAATCACTTTTGAGTAAAAAGCTGATCTTACTTTTAATTTAGAGTTAAAGAGTTGCTTCTGTTCAAAGGAGGAATAGCAACTCTTGCCCGCGGTTTGGGATACAGTAAAAACTGGACGGACAATCATATGGACATGGGATTTCTCTTCTGCCCCCTGAAATCCCACTCTGCAATTACATTCATGGTGTCTCTAGGTTGCACCTCTCTTCAAAGCCCAGTGGTGCGGGAGCGTGTGGGGGCACTACCCCCCAAGGGTGCACAGCACTGAGATAGGGCAGGACTTCCTCTGCTGTCACTAACTTGTGCATGGCTGTTTTTTAAGGCCTGAAAAGCTGATTTTATTCAATCTCATCCTATTTAACTTTTACAAACATACAGTGTGAGCATCGTAAGCTGTGAGTTTCATGGCAAAATGGGTATGTGAGACATGGCAGCCTGAATAATCTGAGAGCATTAGCCAGTTTGCAAATTCCTATTCATGGCAGCCTGACTCCTGTCCAGGCAAACTTTTCATTCCCTTGATTCATTTTTTGGTGATGCTCTGAGTTCAGGCAGTTTCTGCTATTTTGTGGCGTCCCCCTTATGCTCTCGCATCTTGGCTGAAAGCTTTTTAGAGCAAGCTCTGCTTTATCCTATTCTTTCTTGCAAACCACTAAGCTTCTTTAGTGAACTGTGAAAGGGGAGGGTGAGGAGGAGTGGATGTAGCACATGTTTCTGTGTTCCCAATGCTTTCTCTGTCCCATTAGAGAAACTCTCAAGAAGTACATTGTGCTATCTTGGCATAAAGTGCAGATTGATGCCTTCCTGTGAATACTGCATTTTGTAACAGCTCCTTGATTGTTAGTTGAAGGTGTCTCTTTCTATAGTGGCCGTGTTTGATTTGAAGCCAGCTGTGGCATGGGAGGGTCCATCGGTCGCCACCTTTTCACTTAGGGCTCAAATGAGACCTGGTTCCCATGACTCTGTAGCCTGAATCAGTTTGAGAGGGCTGGGTGTGCATGTGAGGTATTCCCTGAATGAATGCAAACCCTCTTCGCTGCCAAAAGGGTCTTGCAAGTTTGTTAATGCATTTGTTAACACTTCGTCTAATGATTTCCAGGGAGTTAGACATATGAAGGGGATGGAGTTTCACTGACTTTTTTAGGACTACTGTTGTGTAACTCTTTTGTCCTGGTGGTAGAGCGGAAGATGGTGAGTACTTTAGGTACTCTGCTGTGTGAAGATATCCCTGGATGGGTCAGACATATTCTAAATGTTGACAACTAGGATATGCAGGTTTTTTTCCAATGCATTACTTTCAATGCATCACTTTCAATGCATCAGTTTAATGCATAAGTTGTGCTACATTTCTGTTACGTAGTAATTCCAGATGCATGCACTCTTTTAAATACTCTGATAGATGAAGTCTTGACTTACATCCATGCCTTAACCTCTCCTCTTTTTACTTTTTAATCTGTACACAGCCACTTTCAACAGTCAGGTGGCCTGACATCTCTTGTGTTCTGTTTCCTCCAAGCAACCTGCAAACAAAGCATCTCTAAGCATTTATAATCAAATCTTGATTCTATGCAAAAACCATAATGTTAGTAAAGCAAGACCATTAAATTGTAATCTCACTGTGTGGTATGAGATCGGTTAAATCAAGCTATGTATATTTGCAGTAATTTTTTTTTCCCTGTTACTTTATCATGTTTCATGCATGTTTTCTTCTTCCTGAAAAAAAGAGCAGCACAATAAACAGAACATTTTATATAATAAACATAAATAAACCCAGTTTATTTCAATATTACTTTTTGAATTATGCTTTTCAGCAGTTATCAATGCAAGGAGTAGAAGTTTTATGGCCTATCTCTTAAATCTACTGCCATATTGACATGTTTCCTTACAGAGTAACTCTTGTAATTGGAGCTGTGCTTAATGAAAAGGTACTTAAACTCTCTGTAATTTATCACACAAGCTTGTAAAATGATTACTCATCAATCCCACCTGAATGGCAGATCTTAGATCAGTACCTATTGTTTGTTATAGACTGTGCAATTTCTAGAAATCCTTGATACAGTTTTCTAAAATTGCACTGCCATGTTGTGTCCAGCACAGCTCTCTTAGGAACCAAAATCAGATCTCCTATTTAGTCATACAGCATCCAGAGGGGTTACTGACAGCACCAAGCAACAGTACATCCTTTACTTGTATATGCTGGTCTGTGTACAACGAGAAGTCTCTAACATCTTTCATGTCAAATTGTATAGCAGGGCGTTGCAGGTAAAAATACTAAATGAATTTAAATGTAATACAGAGAAGCTCTATCATTTTTTGTGTTCAGTTAACATGTTGCTGACAGAAGGAAAAATGGGGAGTAAGGACATATAATCCAAACAGTTACACTGGCAGGGAAAATGTATTTTTTATCCTTAAAGGAAATTATATAAAATATGTGAAGAAGCAGATGAGGGGTTTGGAACTTCTGTTCCTGTGGTAAATAACAGAAAAGGGGGAAAATATTTGAGTAAATTAAATGAAAAATGGGAGACTTTATAGAAATAGAAACAATTTTTATGTTACACAGTCTGTACTTAAACTATGAAGTGGCAGATCCTTGATGAGACAGACATGTAATAAGCAGTTCCTCTTAATGAAATATTTTTGAAGAGCTATTCAAGGACATATTTTAGGGCTTCATCAGATGTCAACTGTAGACCAGATTAAGGCCCTGACAGTAGGCAGTGCTGACATACACATCCTTTGATAGATTCCTGTACCCTCCTATATGATACCAGCAGAGACAGACTATTGGAGTTCAGTGAACATGTTTTCTGATTTGATGGCAATTCTTCTATTCCTAAAGGGAAAATACTCACAGCTATATGGCTGGGGGCACAGGGGAGATGAAATTGTGCTATGCTCTGCAAAGGAGCTTTCCATGACAGCACATTGTTCTGCAGTTGTCTTTCAAGCTGTTTCTCTCAGTGCCTGGATCCCCCTTTTACCTGTGTTGCAGCAGGTACACCTCTACAGAAGCTCTTCTCAGAAATTACTTGCAAACACTTTAAAGAGTGATAGTCTTGTCCTTTTGTTGTGAAGTTGAAGATGTTAAAATCTGTAATCCAATACTGAGCCCTTCGTTTTCTTATCTTTCTTTTCTGCTTCTCCGTTTTTCTCCTTTTTCTTAATGCTTTTCCCAGGTACTTCAGTTCAATCACATAATCTTTTCTGCTTAAGGAATTGAAGCCAGTTGGCTTTCAGGGTTTTTTCATTAGTTAAAAGCCATTCTCTTTCTCCCACTACTCTGTATAAAGACAATTCACTGGCTTTAGAAGTTGTCAAACATACTGAAAAGTTTCACTGCAATGCAAGAGCAAGGCTCTGGAAGATAATTGGTTTTGTGTCCACTCATATTCAAGCAGAATATCAAGGAGAAAAATTTAATTGCACTCATGCAGTGCATTTCACTAAAACTCTATGTCTAATTACAGTGGTGAACACACAGCAGGGACACTAGGAAGAGAAGGTGTCTTTAAACCCTTCATCTTTGAAGAGGCCTTTTGACACCAGATATGATTCAAGTTAAGAAAGCAGTCTCCTAACAAGTTATACCCCAATAAAAGTGTCATTGATGAGTAGGTTGCATAAGAAGCATTTGTCACAAGATACATATTCTGCCTAATTATTAATAGAAAGTGTATTTTCTCTTGGTTGTTTTCCTATACTAATTAACATTCTTCCATGTTTTAAGACTGCTTGACAATTTGAACACTTAATATAATCACAGTGGCTTCAGATGTTCTATTCTGTGTTGAAGAGTCCAGATGAACCATCCAGTTAATGCCAACAATGTTAGACTTCTATATTTTGTCCCCAGTGTTAGCCACAGGATATTATTCTTCCTTTTTAGACATTTGTTATGGATTCTGTGACTGTGGAACAAACGTGTTGCTATAAAAGTGGTAGCATATATGCTTCTTATTCTGGAAAGTGTAACTCAAAACGGCTGCATGGAGCATTAAAGCAAAATATTCTTCATAGCAACTAACACAAAACCCCTCAATTGCCTTTCAGGAACCTTCATCTCAGGAACCAAATTTTGACCTGTTACTGTTGACCAGCATTCTGCAGCTAACACAAAGGCTTGTAGAAATAGTAGCTAGTAAGTGACTATGTATTAGCAGTTACATTTTTCATAACAAATCAATTTTTGCTGACTTTATCAATTTAAAATATTTAGAATATTTTTTAGGATCTCATGAAATAGGTCATGCTGGTATTCTAAACACTTGGGATATAAATGTGAGATATCTGTGCATTCATAAAATTGTTTCTAACATCCCCTCCCCAAATGCTAAAATTATGTGGATAAGAGCATTTGTTCCATTTCCACTGTTCTTTAAACATTTCAATTCTATCTGTTGGGTCAGGAATCTCACCGACAATATCACTTAGAGTCTTCTGGGAAGCCTGAAATTTTGATCAAAATGGTCAGAAAAAGTGAGTATACTGATCAAAACTTCTGAGATTCAATTTCTGGAACTATCACTGAAGTTTCTTAATCTCAGCAAACACTTACATGGTCTGACTTCCTAGTATTCATAAATAGGAAAGGCATTTGTAGATCTACTGCTTGTACTAGGGAAGGAGAAATACATCTAGATTTTAATAGAATATACTAAAATATCCATATCATAGTATTCCTCTGATGGCTTAGAATGCATTGCGTTAAAGGAAAGGGTCTCAACAAATCCTGATACTTAATTTGTAGTTGGAAATAATCACAAGAATGTTGTGTAGATGCTGGTTTTGCATGATGGACAGAGTGAACTGCCAAGTATGTCATCTTGATAAGCTTTGAACAGTTTACAGACTTCACTGTTTATCTCATGCTTTCAAATTTTTTGTATTACGCTGTCAAACTTCTTCTCGTGCCTGAGAGATGTGATCATTTTAAACTTTCTCATCAAGTATGCATTCAAGAGATTGGTGTATGTGTATATATGTATATATACATACCCACACACACAAACGTGTATATATATGTATAGATACATATATACATATGTAATGTATATGAACCCACAGGGAGGAAAATAGATACAACTACAAATTTGTGCTTATATTTTATCTATCTCATGATTTTTAAATACATGTATGCTTTTGAGAGTCTTGTCTCATGATTACTTAATTTCTGTCTCTGACTGGTTGTTTACAAAGACAACAGAAAATCCATGTACCATTAAAGACAATCAGGCCCTCAAAGGGGATAGAAAGGAGATTATTTACATTTCAAGCAGCATTGGCCGGTCTTTCTCTGGCTCATTCAGTTTTTGAAATGTTGACAGACTTTATTGTAAGCCTAGAATCATAAATCAGTACTTGTATATCCAAGTACTCTGAAATTATAATAGTATAGCATAGCAAAGTAGACAGAGAACTGCAGTCTTCTTTGGAAAGATAAAGGTAGGGAAAGGTTAAGTTTTTGAAAAAAATACCATAAATTAGTTTGGTAAGTAGAAATTTTAACATTGTCTTTACAGAAGTCCTTTTCTTTCAATTCATTTTTTGTTAGGAGAATGAGAATTGTTCTTGAGGATCACAGATGCTTTTCTTTATGTTGTGTTCTATTTTTTTTAAATAGAAAGCTTCTAAGTTTTCAACCCTGTGAAAACTAGTCTGGTTTTACAGAATTGTTTGATGCATAGGAAAACAAAAGCAGTAGAGAGAGCTGAAACAGTGATGCAGTTGGACACGTCTCAATTATTTTTCTTGTATGTTCTCATTGTATTGTATTGGTATCTGGACTACCTGCATAGGATTTGGCCTTTTCCAGAATCTTCAATTTTTTTTTTTTTCTACTGCAAATGTTTCAGCCAAATGAACCTTTTAATTGTTACATAGTGAGAACCAGAGATTTTACTCAAAAGTGCTGCAACACAAGAATCGTGATTCTTTGTTAATATGATTTTGTTTGTACCTCTGCTAATTAAGAGACTTGTTTAATAGTCAGACAAATGTGAACTCTCCTTTTAGACATAGACGAATGTTTCAGAGCCTGTAAAAGTCAGGCTTAAAAAAAGAAATTGCCATTCCAAATCCAAGCCTTGGCTTTGAAGATGTGACTGAAATAATAGTAAGGAAGGCATGGAAATAGACTGCAGATTCAAAGGAATTAAGAGGATTAAGTATAAAGACTGTCATCAGAGCCAGATTCATGGGAATCACTGTTGTGTGAGCTCCTCTTGTTTGAATTATTTACCCTGCAACCTGAATTCATCTACAAGGACTGAAAGGAGAAAGTAGCTTGTATGAACTCCCAGCTAGCATTACTGAAATGATTGTTTTATCCAGCTGTAATTAGGAGACCAAATTCTTTACATCATAAGCTTAATTGCTTTAACCATCTGCCATTAATGACTTAGCATTTCACCAGTTTTAGAATGAAGAATTTTATGTGTGGAGTTTCACCATCTTCTCAACAAATCAGGAGACACATCAATAACAATACTACTGGAAAAAACATTTGAATGTGTGTAACTTCATTATAATTGGGTGTGACATCAGTGGCTATGAATTACTGGAAGAGTATTCCCAAAATGAGGAATCCTGCTGGTCCAGGTGGGATGCAGATTAAATGGCCAATCTCATTTCCCATTTGGGACCTCCAAAGCTGCCCTGAAAGAAAATACTTTACGAATCACTGTATTGCACTGAAAACATTAAGTCCCTTAGTCCCCTAACAAGGACAAAGGGACACATCAAAGCTGCTGAAGTACTGTTGTCGTAAAGAGATGGGGTGTAGCAGAATGTGTCTCCTCAGATGCTGCTTGTTTTCCTTTCCAAGCTGCCATGCCAGAGAGCAGGTGCTAGTGCTTAGGAAATCTCTACAGCAGAAACACTGGCTCCAGCCAGTGGGACCAGCAAATGATTTTGTCATTCTGACATCTGAAACCCCTGAATGCACCCTTTGTCCCATTACATCCTTTTCACAGGGCAGAAAATCAGGTTATGTGTCATGCTCAGAGAACTCGAGGAGAAGATGTGCTTAAATGACAACTGTTTTAGTGACTGGATAAAAATGTACACCGTGACCAGCCAACAAGACAGATACTAGGGTATTTGCATCATTGTAATTCATTTGTGCTTTTTCACAAAGCTGAGCTGCACTCATCTCTTACATGCTTACCTAAAATTATTTTCAGCTAACAAAAATAACTGTGGATAATGTCAGCTTACTAATGGGTCCAAGGATAGAATTTCTTTTGCCTGTTTGACAGACATGATTCTTCTGCACAAATCCACGGCTTGCCCAGCTATGCCTGGAGGCAGATGCATTGCTGTGGGCTTCTTCAGTTCTGTTGATGGGTGCTGTTCCGCCAACACATTAATCTGTTTCTGTAGATCAATCATGCACAAATAAAAGAGCATACGTCAAATCTTAATCCTGTTTCAGTGTGGATGAACCAGTATTGCTAAAATAAGACCCCTTTCCCTCCTACGCTGAAGCTTCGGATACCATTTGGGTATGAATCAGTCACATATTTTCATTTTGATAAATATTCCTGAAGGGAGAGCCAGACACTTCCTCGTTTGTTTAATTTTAATCACTGCAGCAAGCTTTCTTGAAGGGAGACGTTGGAACAAGCTACCTCTGCTGACATCCCGCAGCAGTTGGTACTCCTGACTGTAGAAGAATTTAAAGCCTTCAAGCATTGGTGCGACGCAGCCCACGCGGCCCCCTGCAAAAACTGCTGCCAGATCTCTGTGCTTCACAGGGAATTTGCAGAGGTTGACCAGCTGGTTCTCTGAAAAAGCAAGATGGAGCACAAGCCTACCATCAACCTTGGAGGGCCAGCTGGCCCATCTGGACACCTGCAGAAGATACCAAAGGGTGTGGTAATCTTCTGAGCTGCCCCAGTAACACTGGATTTATTTGGTAGATTAATTTGGGAGTGGGTGGGTGCGTGGGGGATAAAGCGGTGTTGGTAAGTATTATACCTCTATATCAAAAATATAGCAACACATGCAATTTGCCCTCAACAAGGAATGAGAAAAAAGAATGATTTCCATC
Source organism: Dromas ardeola (assembly GCA_013398915.1). Classification (NCBI taxonomy): domain Eukaryota; kingdom Metazoa; phylum Chordata; class Aves; order Charadriiformes; family Dromadidae; genus Dromas; species Dromas ardeola. Next base: position 47,408 of record VYZM01020076.1, on the reverse strand, counting down.
CACTGCTGTAAACCCAGCCTACAGTACTTGGCTTGAAGACCTGCACTAGATATGATACCTGGCAATGAAGCCCTCCTGAGGCCGTGGATCTGTTGTACAGATATGTGGTCCATGCGTCTTTGACAGTTTGTGTTTTCCTGCAGTCCAGAGCCTGTGCTGGATCAAAGAGGTGCCTGGTTTAAAGGCTCTCTTGCTCTGTCACTCTCTAATGCAAAGTTTTTGGAAGACAGCCCAGATGTTAAAACTGGTAAAATGTGTTGAACAACATATTTTGAATGAACAAGTATAATTACAGTGGGCATAGTGTGTGTTAGGTGTATGCTTAGTTGTCATGCCATAACTGGAATATTTTTGATAAGGAGAAGAACTCTGTACCATTAGGACTTAATAAGCAATTAAAGATTCCATGAAACTCTTTAAATGAAATGAAAGCCTGTAACCTCCTTAGGAAACTGAGGAAGTGTTGACTAGACGAGGGGACAGTGAGGTAGATTGAGAGCTGGCTGTGTGACAGGACTCAGAGGGTTGTGATTAATGGAGCAGGGTCCAGTTGGAGGCCTGTAACCAGTGGCATCCCCCAGGGGTCAATACTTGGGCCAGTATTGTTTAACATATTCATCAACGACCTGGACGAGGGGACAGAGTGCATCCTCAGCAAGTTCGCTGATGATACCAAACTGGGTGGGGTGGCTGACACCCCAGAGGGCCGTGGTGCCATCCAGCATGACCTGGACAGGCTGGAGAGCTGGGCAGAGAAGAACCTAATGAGGTTCAACAAGGACAAGTGTAGGGTCCTGCACCTGGGGAGGAAGAATGTCAGGCACCAATATAGGCTAGGGGTGGACCTGCTGGAAAGCAGTTCTGAGGAAAAGGATCTGGGGGTCCTGGTAGACAGTAAATTACCCATAAGCACGCAATGTGCCCTTGTCGCCAAGAAGGCCAATGCAATTCAGGGCTGCACAGGGAAGAGTGTGGCCAGCAGGTCAAGGGAGG
>VYZM01020076.1:26696-45999 GCA_013398915.1 Dromas ardeola | reverse complement strand
GGATGCAGTGCGTAGTAATGTGCTCTAGGCAATCCTGCTTTAGCAGGGGAGTTGGACTAGATGATCTCTAGAGGTCCCTTCCAACTCTGAAATTCTGTGATTCCATGATTCCGTGAACCACCTCAGAAAAATGTATATTCAAAGATTTAAAGGTACTTTGTTAACAGTTTATGTTACAGTTGTTAAAGATACTGAATCAAGATATTGCTCAAAATTCAGAAACATAGATGGGTAGAAATGGGTCTGCCCTATGGACCTGATAGAATCATAGAATAATACAATTGTTTTGTTTGGAAAAGACCTTTAAGATCATCAAGTCCAACCATTAACCCAGCACTGCCAAATAACCACTAAACCATGTCCCTCAACACTACATTTACCTGTCTTTTAATAAAGACATTATGGTTAGGGTACCAAAGATTTTACTTCGGGTTAAACCAAAAGGGAAAGATTTTCTCTTGCACTTCTTGTACAATTTTCACATATGAAATATATGCTGAACACCTAATGGAGTGTTGCAGTGCAGCTGAGGTTAGACAGTATTGTTATACCTATGCTGGATATTGAAAAAAGGCAGACATTAGAAAATCCAACAAGCCAAAATTTCTGGAGGGTCTTATGTTCTGTGGGAGCTTGTTTCAAAACCCAGTGTTGTTTTTCCACTGCATGCAATAGACTTCAGTATCATCCTTCACTGAGTATCCTGAAAATGTCTGAAATCCTGCAGTGACGTAAATACCTTGTTAAAATTCTCTTTCCTTCTCTTACCTGTTAAAATCTGCACTTGATTTGTATTTTTCTGTTTTCTGAAGACTAGGAAGATGTTTTTCCTTGGTTTAAAATAAATTTCAACTATGAAAATTCTAAGAATTTCAGCTTCTGCATGTTTGCAGTAAGTGACCTAGTTCATTGTAGAAATAGGTTAAAATTAGCCTTCATAAAAAATCTATTCTCATCTTATAGAATATCTTTTAGCCCGTGTCTTTTTGTATTTCATAAAGTGTCTATCTCTTCATGCTTAAAAAGCTCGTGTTGTTTTGCTTAGCTTTGATCAAGACACGCTCATTCAGACCATGACAGCCTTAATTACATCCAGAGATATGGTAACAAGGCAGGCTTTTTTCTGCCTGATATACTTAGTATCTTATAGTATATCATTGATCCAGATTTTGAAATATTATGTATTCTTTTGTTTGTAGAAAATGATCAACTGATGGGAAATGAAGGTTGATTTTTTTTGTTTTCCCTTTTAACACGTCTGTATATTAGCATTCTGAGGTAAGCAGAGCTGTGTGGTATATTCACACTTTATGGTTAAAAATTACACATGCACTGTAAGAAGTCTCAGCTCACAGTCCCTGGCAGCCCCATGTGACTTTTTATGACATGCTACTTGATAAGTTTATACTGATCATATTCTTGGTTAGTTTTACTGACTATATTCCACCACTGTTATAGCTAAGACTTGCTATCTGCAGGGTTCATAATACTGATGCGCTGAATTCTTTGTTCCTATTTTTAGGAAATCTGTAACTGCATGGGGAAAGGATTTGTGCACTTATGCAGACACGTGATTGCCTGAGAGCTTTCTGAGCTATGTCAGAGATCATAATAATAATAATTACTGGTTTTTACTAGTTCAGATTTCAGCACAGGTATAAGTCTGTCTATACGGTCCAGTAACAGGCAGGAGTTGGAAAATATGTTACTACTGTTTACACACTTGCTACAAAAAAAACAGTTGCTTTGGATTGTTCCAATTCAAATACAGAAAAGTTCATGGACAACAGCTCATGTGATATTTCTGCAGAAGACATCCCTTCTGCACAACCATTACTGTTCATCTGTTCTCTGTATTTGAGCAGTCCTTCAGCCTCAGACCAAGATTATAGCTTGTTTTGCATGGACATGTACAGGAGTGATGGCTCACAAGCTGCTTTTTTTGCCCTAAGTAGCCATCACAATTCATAGAATATGTGTTTGTGGAGGATGTGGGGCTTGACCCCAGCCACCTTCTTGCTGCAAGTAGGCAAGAACAGGGCAGAGCCTTAATTCTCCTGGCGAATGCCTGAACTGACAGGTAGGGAAACTGGTCTGTGCTCAGTAGTGGCCAGTTCAGATTAATTTCCCATGGAGGAGGCAAAATGCAATTTGGTTTTCTTTGACATAGAGAAACTCTATGCAGAGGCTTAAAACTTACTGCATGCCCACAAAATAAGTAGACGAAATGCTGGAAAATTATTACTTTGTTTCCTTGTCTTTTTGCTGGGTAGGATATGATTGTTCAGTACTTGCACTTGCAGTACAAAGGCTTTGCCCACTCACTTAACTCTAAGAATAATTTCCTTGCTATCATTATTGCCTCATTTATACTGCAATAACACCCAGAGGCCTCAGCAATATGTAGGGTCTATTTTCCTATGCATTATACAAATAAATAAGGAAGGAATAAGGACTTTGCTTACAGGAGCACACAGTTTTCAGGTCTAAATTTTATTTTCCTCAGCACAGAAACAACTGGGGGCACGTGTATTGTCCATAATGAAAAAAAGAAACCTGAAGATCCATTTTGGACTCAGGTGATACTTCTGTGAAAGGATATGGCAAGGGATTTTGTGATCATATTTCCTCCATGGTTTAATAGACTGCTTCCTACCCACAAAATACAGAGCAAGTGTATTGATATATGATATATACAAAGACAATCTCCAGCTTTCTGTCATCATCCCAGTAAGTCATGCAAACTAACCAGATGTGCATGCCTTTTAGCCCTGCTCAGGGGTCTTGTTTGCCCCTGTGCTGGCTGGGGATGCTGAAAGAACTGGGTCCTTTACTTCACCTGCAGTGCCATCATCCCATGGCACACAGAACATACGCCAGCTGGTGAAAACAGACAGTTTTGCAGCAGGTCAGTTGCACTAACAGCATGCCAGGTATGAAACATTGCTTTATTTTCTGCTTGTCATATTTTAAGATTTCGTTAATTTCAGTGACAAAACAGAAACATTCCAGGACACGATCATGCTGCAGCAGTGGCAGTATTTATTGTTAAACGTAATTTTACTGAAGAAATTATAATGCACTGGGGACAAACGGGCTTTCCTGCAGATGTCCTTTAGAGGTTAGCTTTGGAGCTAGGCTTGTTGTTATTTTAAGCAGAAGTTTAGGAACAAGAAGGAGCTTCATAACCACCTTTTTTGTTGTTGTTAGGCAAGCCATTACTCTGACCAGTTTTTTTCCCTTTTAATTTGAGGTAGGGTTGGGGAGGTTGAGATGTTTTACATTATGTGAAGTGCTTCTGGCATTAAGCTATTAGGAAGACGAAGATTGGTTTACCCACTAGGTCACGGTAAATGAATGCAGATGCAAAGACTATGTCAATTGTGTCAATGGTGAAGGCCGTACCACACAGATTGTGAAAAATTAGAGGAGGGCAGGAAATAATTTATTTTTCTAACAACCTATTTCCCATTTACAACTTGTACCTGTTGAAGCTGAAAATGCTCCCCTTGTTTTGTCCTTTCCCTGCTGGCTGTCTCTCTTCTTTATTTGACAGATATTCAACACTTGAGGCCTTAAGTTCAGATGCGTATTATTAACAGCAACCATTATGGTCCCCTGGGGATTAATTTTACTTTGTGTGTGTATGTTTTCACAATAGTTTCAAGATGCTGGAATGCAGATATATTTCTAGTAAAAAAAATAGTTTAGACAGGTTGATTCATTTAGCTGCCCAGCAGGACCTGATTGCTTTTCTAAAGCTAATTCCCAGTGAGTTTTTTCCTAACAGAATACTACTACAGTAGCTATTGCTATGAATGAAAGTAATTGTTTTCTTACAAAGAAATGAGTGCAAATTTAACTTTTTTCCATATTCTTTCTTTAATACAATTTTTTTCAAGTTACTTAAAGTGAGATAAATTAATCAAATAGACATTTCCAGGCTAACGTTCATGCCATGGCCTGTTTTTCAAGAACTGAAGTCTCTGTGTTTCTGAGGAAATTAAAAGATTGTTTTACTTATTCAGAGGCAGGGTGGTTTTTTGGTTCAATTTTGTCGAGTTTGGGGGTGGTGGTTGGTTTTCTTGCTTGATTGCAGCTGACAAAGCAAAAAGACCCCTTTGTCCCTCTCTTCAAGCTGTGTGTGAACTCCAGTGGAATTCTGAGCAGGTAAAACAGCACATTGTATGTGCTGCAGATGTGCTAATAACAAGCTCCTCTGTTGTTGTGGACTTTCCGAGCAGCAATTATGAAACAGAGCTGGCAAGTATATGCTTTAACTGGTGGCGGCATTAAACCGTGTTTGATGCTCTCAAAATAAAAAATGTTCTATTTTCATACTCCCACTGAGGACTGAAGTGCAGATTAAAGTTTCTTCTCTATTTATGGGTTGCACCTAGGCAAAATCTAATATAAATCAGATTGGAATGGTGGCTTTGATGACAGATTCTGCAGAAAATTTAATAATTTGTCACATATTGGTTGAAAGATAGTTGAGTGGCTTACAGTAAAGAACCAAAAGTAACTCAACCAGAAGAATTTCATGTAGTTCAGCTGAACCATGCTTGCAATGCATGTGTAGGAGAGCCAGAGGGGAGTGGAAAAGCCTGCAGGGAGAAAGAAGGCATGGCCTCGCTTGCAGCGTGCTCCTTGGTGCCTGGGCATGGCCAAGTCACTCAGTCTGGTACCCCTAAGCCCCACCAGGTTGTCCCTGGGTTGCAAGAGGTCCAGGTGGGGTATGTGGGATTCTCCTTTCACTTTCTGTCCTGATAGGGGAGGAGGAGGATTTCAGGGACTAAGTACAGTCCAGTGCAAGAGACAGCAATCTTTAGGATGACAGTCCATTGTGCATAATTGCAAATACAGTTTGGAGACCCTTTTTTAATTCAATGCTTTTGTCTTAGGTGGTATGTAGCTTGTCAGGACAGAAAAAATGGTCTGCAAAAGGCCTGGAGCAGTTGCTCTGACAGTTAATGGTAACAGCCTGACTGAGAGAGACCGCAGATCCTATCCTGCCCTCCCAAATTCCTCCCTTGGTTAAGTATTAATTTAACACTTCTTTTCTATAAAGACTCATGTAGTTTTAAACTGTGGCTCAGTATTCTCTTTAAACAACACAACATCCCCTATATTATAGGCTTCACTAAACAACCCACTCCGTAATGAACAGCCATGGATTTGTACTGGTTTGGAAATTAAATATTGACTGCAGTTTAATCAATTTCAAATTTTGTACTTAACAAGTTTTAACTGAAAATGAAAAAGTGTTTCAAGAAACAGTCTGAATGGCATCGACTTGTAATAACACTCATTATTTGCAGGGGGTGGTAAGCTCAGAAGTTTTAAAGGCAGTATGAGACTTCTGTCCTTGAAATACTTTCCAGAGTATGTTAGCTAACATGAACCACCACTACTGCTATAGCATGGCATGCCCAAACTTTTTTGACAGTTAGCTTGGGCGCAGTGTGTTCCCTTTAATTTATTCTGATCGGTTGTATTAAAGAGGTCATTATCAAGTAGATGTTCCTTGTAATAACACCTTGACAGCCATTTTGGTAGCACTGCTGCCTACAGTGATCTCTGCCTTGAGTTTTATTCAAAAAGTCAAAAAAAAAATGTCCTGAGGGAAAGATGATATCTTCTTACTAAGCTAATTTAAAAATTTGATCACTTAGGACTCTCATTCTTGTTTCTAAATATCAAACAAATATTAATGATTGGTATTTCTTTATTTTTTTTTTTTTAAATTTCAAGCTTATTCAGTTGTAGAACTACAAACAATTATAGAAATAAACATTCTTTTAATTTTATAAATATTTGCAATATGTGGGAACAGCTGACTTGGCTCTTTATAGATATGAAGCAGACATTGTGTTGATTTTTACCTCTCCTAAATTTTCAGCAGATTCCATGTGGAATTCTACTAAGCAGAGAAGTAGATACATTTTAATAGTCATATGCCTTTAAATTTGAGGAAAAGTAGACATAGCCTTGATATAAATATTAATGTAACACCTTCAGGCAAAGACAGTGCATTCTAGAAACCTTAATTAGCATCTCAGAAGGATTTCTTCCAATAAATTGTTTGGTACTGCTGTGAGAATGGCTTCAGATAGTGATTTTGCCCTCAGTTTCATTGGGAGATAAAATAGCTGACCAGCAAAACAGGAACTAGACTTCATAGTGGGTTTAGAGGCAAATCTCATTTTGAGGCTGGTGAAAGAATAGTCTGGTATAATAAGGGAGTATATCACCCACCAACAAACCTGAAAGTGTCTCACGTGTAGGAATGAATTGAAATTTAGGACTGTGGCAGTCTCTGTGAAAAAAGAACAGTATTTTTTTTTCCCTAAATTTTAACTAATTTTTTATTAATTGAAACTAAATCAAAATCTGCTTGCTTCAGAATCTCAGTTTGACTGACAGATTTATTTTGTTTTACACCAGTTTCCAGTTTTTTACAGATTTCACTTAGACTGTTACCTTGGGAATTTCACTCCAGGAGAGCTTTTCAGAAGGCTGTAGTGACACCTAAACCTTAAAGAGTTTTTTTTAAGAAAATATGTTCTGAGATTACATCATTCTGGATTTAATTGAGCAGGTCTCATAATGGAGACAAACAAAATCCAGTATTTGGAAATTGTTGGCAAAAATATCAACCTGGAAGTAAAGGTTAGGAAATACATCTTTTACCAGTGTATATATGCAATTTTTTTATCATATGCTCTGTTTCTCTTTAGATATCCTTCTGGTGGATTTAATCACCAGTAACTTGTTTTCAGAGTTACTGGAAGGAGTTCTGTGTCTAGCAATGCAGAGGAGGTCATGTGAGACCTGGAAGTTCCTTCTATTCCTAAATTATATTATTCTATGCAAAGCTAAAAGTAACAGAAACAGTATGTTCTTCATCATATATGAATATGTATAGGGGTTAAAAGTGCTTGGACTTAAATGATAAGGTTATTTACTGGGTAAGTAGTGAATACTGAGACAAACTTGGCAGGCCCTTAAGGATATTCCATAAGTTCAGTGTACACAATGCAATAACTATCTGTAGCCCTATAAACAGAGGCATCTAAAGAAGTAACCACGAATTCTGTTGCCACAATTAGATTTTACCAAAGTTCAAACTAAGAACATTTATTAATTGCATGAGTGTTGAGTTACTGTAACAATTTATGTTTTAAGAAATGTCTGTCATCATTTATGAAAAACTTGCAGTTGTGAGCTACAAATTAACCCAAGGATTAAAAAAAAAATTATAACAAAATAATGTCAAAGGGGTTTACAATGCACGAACTAGGTCAAAACTAGAAAGACGGATCTTCATTAAAAAAAAAAGAATTTAAGATAATTTTTCACTTACTTTAGATAATATAATGCAAAAACTTATTTGAAGATCATTAGTTAAGAAGTTAGCTAAGAGTTCAGGGCCAGAAAAAGAGAAAAGATACTCTGAAAGGGTGACCTACAAACCACTTAGTAAAAACTTTTCAAATTTAACTGGAAAAGAAAATCCCTGAATTTTAGTAAACAGTTTAGTGCAGAGAAAAAGTTAAGATTCAGTGACATATACCTATGTTTCTGGATTGGGTACATTTCTGAAGTGAACCTTCGCAGCATGCTCTGGGGGGTTCTTCATACAGGCTGCATGTGATTATTGAATTCACTTATCAATTTCTAATATCCAGCAAATTTATTTGTACATTTACTCTAATAAACCATAAATACTTTCTATAATTTACATTTACATTTTACCTTTTACATCAATTCTGTTGAAAATACAAATTCCTCATTTATTTCTGTAATCTGGAGAGTTTTTAACAGCAGTCCCAATAGTTTTGTGCTGAAAATTTCCCTGTACTGGAATTGTCAGTCCCAAGAGCTCCAAAATAAAGACAGGCCCCAAAGAAACAAGTGATTGCTTTACAAATGCTGGATGTTTAGAACATTTTTACCTTAAATTTTGAGTATTTTGGAGAATATGTTCTTTCTTGTTTTATTTTTTTCAACAATTATGTTAATGGGATTTTTAAAAAATTTTTATTAAATTATGATATCACTCTGTGTTTGGAACTGGATTGACAATATTCAATATTTAAGGAGTTGTTAAAAAGGTTGAGAGACTTGGAAAAACTGTAATTGCATATGAAATAGGTTAAAATTTAGGATTTGTAGACTTGATTCTGCTTAACACTTCAAGTATTGAAATAGATTGGTCAGCTTGTGGAACAGTCATATCTGTCTAAATACCTTCACCTTTTTCTCTCTGGAGATTTTTGCAAAATCAGAATATAGGTCTCTAAATTAGAAGTGAATATATAATAATAAAATCATGGAATGTTTTGGGGGAGAAGGAAACTTTAAAGATCATCTAGTCCAACCCCCCCACCATGAGCAGGGACATCTTTCACTAGATTGCATTGTTCAAAGCCCCCGTCCATCCTTGAACGCTCCCAACTTCTCCAGGCAACCTGTTTCAGTGTCTCACCACCTGCATCCTAAAAAAATATGTTCCTTAAATCCAATATAAATCTTCCTCTTTTTGCTTAAAACTCTTGCCCCTTGTCCTGTCACTACAGGGCCTGGTAAAAAGTCTCTCTCCAACTTTCTTATAAGACCCCTTTATATATTGAAAGGCCACAATAAGGTCTCCCTGGAGCCTTCTTTCCTCCAGGTTGAACACCACCAACTCTCTCAAACTAGAGGTGTTCCCGCCCTCGGACCATTTTCATGCCCTCCTCTAGACCTGCTCCAGCAGGTCCATGTCTTTCTTGTGCTGTGGGCAGCAGAGATGGATGCAGTACTCAACATGGGTTCTCAGAAAAATGGAGTAGAGGGAGAGAATCACGTCTCTTGACCTGCTGGCTACCCTTCTTTTTATGGAGCCCAGGATGCAATTGGCTTTCTTGGTTGTAAGTGCACATTGTTGACATGTGTACAATTTTTCATCCACCAGTACTCCCAAATCCTTCTCCTCAGGGCTGCCCTTCATTACCCTAGCCTGTATTGATACTGGAGGTACCTCAAGCCAGGTGCAGGACCTTGCACTTGGCCTTGCTGAACTTCATGAGGTTCACATGGGTCCCCTCCTCAAGCTTGTCAAGGTCCCTCTGGATGCCATCCCTTTCCTCTAGAGAATCAATTACACGACTCAATTTGGTGTCTGCAAACTTGCTGAGAGTGCACTCAATCCCACTGTCTATGTTGTTGATTAAGATATTAAATAGTACTGGCCCCAGTATGGACCCTTGAGGGACACCACTCATCACTGGTTTCCACCTGGACATAGAGCTATTGCCCATAAGTCTTTCGATGTGGCCATTCAGCCAATTCCTTATCCATCTAACAGTTCATCCATCAAACCCTTGTGTCACCAAATTATCTGCAAGAATGCTGATAAAGGCCTTACAGAAATGTAGATAGATGACATCCATAGCTCTTCCCTTGTCTACCAATGCAGTCACTATAATCTTAAATGATAGACATTACAAATCATATCTACATATAAATGTCTATTAAAACTCACAAATGGCATTTTAGGTAAAAAGTGTAACTAAGAATGTAATGAGTACTAATCCAGTAACTTTTTTGATCAGTAACTATGACTTGTTAGGCTTTCTGGAAGTGTTTTAAGTTTTCCCTTTTTGGAAAAGAAAGGAATGAAAATGGAGTTTCAGTGGGAAGAGGAAGTTAGTAATGATTTTCACAGTGCCTGTTATTTTTCAGAGGACCATTTACTCTCTATTCTTTCCCCCCCTCCCCCTTCCTCCCTTAAGACACAACAGTAGTTCTGCCATGTGAGTATGTGCAACCACAGGCTTCTTCCACATAAAATTCCACTATTTTAAGAAAATTATTTATTAGTGTCAGCTTTAGAAAACAGGAAATAGTCTGAGTGAATCTCAGACTAACTGAACTAAAGGATAGCAGCAGTGAAGACATAAGAATATTTGTGTGAACACCACAGAGTCCCACTAGCATGGACTCAATATAGACGGGAGTTTGGGATTGTGAAGAAGTCCCTATTTAATAAATAGCTCCAGACTCTTTTACACTTTAGTCATAACCCCTTCCTCTCTTTTGTGCATTCCAGAGTGTGTCTAATTCCTGTTTTTCATTGAGTTCTTGTTTCCGGTACAGTCATTAGGGATAGGGTTATTAAAAAGCCTGCGTGACATAAATCTCACTGACTTTGTGGGCTGTGTGTCAGAGCCAAAAAAAGGCCTATGTTCTTAACAAAAGATGGAGTTAGGCTTAGTCCTATAAAAATGTCAGTCCTGGCGTCATTCTTGTCATCCTCACTAGCAGAGATATCCTGCCAATATTGCTCTCAGTAGCTGCCTTACCTTTGACATAATCAAACCATCACGCTTACACTTTCACATCTCTGCATGAGATGTGAAACTATTATTTCAGTGCAAAGGGACTGAAAGTCTCCTTGCCTTGTTTGTAAAGACTAAGCTGAAATGCAGACATTCACTCCCAGTTTTTCATATTAGAAATTCTCTCCCTAAGACTGATCGTGCAAATTATTCTGAAGTCTCTAGGGTGCAATGGACCAATTAGACTTGTTTGAATCATCGGCACTGGATTTCTTCTTTTAAGTTAGTTCTTCTATTCATTTACAGGGCAGGTAGGTGGAGTATGAATTAACATAATTTTTATGAACATTCCCATGTAGGTTTATGTGAAATCACGCTTCACCTTGGAAATGCCATTAATGTTTGTGAGATGAGTCAGTACGTATAATACGGAAGGTCTTTTCCAGGGGGAAAAGAAACGGATGCCATTTGGGGAAGAATAAATAATCAGAGAAATATCCCACCATCAGGCAGCCATTCAGTTTCCCACCTGTGGTGTGAAAATCCTATAGGCATGTAACTTTTAAACAGATCGCCAAATGCTCCCTGCTCACTGTTATCAGCTCCTTGTAGAGGTGTAGAATTCAGGCAGTGAACTTAGAAAGGTTTGCTGCAAGCCTGAGGCTCTCCAGGCAACCCATCTTTTTGGTCCTGGTTGTTTCCCTCTGCGGTTTCAACAAAAGGCTGTGAAAGTTGTATATGTTTTGCTCTGCCACTGAGACAGTATTTCTGCAACCTTGCCTCCAGACCTTGTCACCCTGAAGTCACTATTGTGCCGCATCCTCATCATGAGGATTAAACACCATGCAACAGCTTCCCCTTCTCATGGGATCATGCAGTGTCCTAGTAACATCCCCATCTGTCCTGCTGTATCATGTCAGACAAAGAATTTCCAGTGAGATAGGGCTACTAACCACATTTTCCAGCTAGCTGATGCTCCATTTGCTGAGAGATGTTGATGGAGAACATCTTCCCTAGAGACTTTGTCCCTCTGGAGTTTTGGACAACTGTCTAATGAAGCTTCTCCTTGCTCTTATTTCCTCTTTTCCCCCAGAAGATGCTGTCAAAGAGATCTTCTTTCTATGATTGCACTTTCTCCTGCTACTCAGATGGTTAGTAGCAAGCTGTCTATATTTTTTAAGTTTGGAAGCACTGGTGCTTTATGTTTCCTGACTGGGAAATGCCAAACTCTATTTGGCAGTCCATGTTCGGTTGTTTGTGTGCATGTGTAAACGAGCACCTGATTTTTGCACAACTTCACGTAATACACAAGAGTGGTCATTGACAGTCTGACAGGCCTTGTGCACACACTGCTGGGAGACATCCCTTTCTTTAGGTTTGTTGCAAAGTTTAAACACATTGAATATTTTTTTCCAATGACCAAAGTGAATTTGAACTGCTCTGATATTTATTTGAGACTGAACACTGTGTCAAAAAACTGGAAGATTCAGAGAATATTGTACCAGTTAGTCAACATCTACGAGTTTTTCCACCTAGCACGGGTTACTGAGTTTTAGTGTCTCGCTTTTTGATTGCCTTATTTACGGCTTTTTAAAATAACTTGAAGATGAACTTTCAAAAAATAGTTAAATGCAAAATGATATAAATCAGTGTCCTTCATCAAAATTTTGCATCTATTATGTATGTCCAAGCATAATAATGGTGTTTATTGCCACGGCTAAATCCTGAAAGCTTCCAATGGAAATTTATATTTACATTGCTAATTTTTGTGGTTGACATATCTCCTGTAAACCATCCTACAGGATTTTCTCTTCTATTTATAATGGGCAAAGTACAATTTTACAAAAGCATTTTAAAGAAAATAAATAATATATTCATTATCAGAGACGTCACAACAAAATACTTTAATATTTTTTAAGTATTATAAGACAAAAGGCACACTGTTAGCTCTCGAATTTCCTAAGGTGGAGACAAAAAAATCAGCTGAGAATGAATATGGCCTTTTTATGTGGATAGAGTGTCACTTCATTTTAGACTAATAGAACTGCTGCTTTTATTTAGAAGATTGATGTGAGACTGCAGGCACACAATCCAGAGATTCTGTTTCATTTATTTTTTACTTTTTGAAGGACTGCCTAGAAATACATTGAATTTAATCTTACAAGATCAGTCTTTGTTCTATTCACTGTTACAATATAATTTGAAATGCAGAAAATAAAAATTAAGAAAAATGAAGATACTACGTGAATATATGAAAAAAATAGTTGATAATTTTGGTCACATTAAACATTAAGCTTACACAAACTGCTCATTATTTGTTTTTCCTTAAGTTGTATACATTACTTATTTTTCACTTTAGAAAATTAATATTTACTGGTTAAGTATTGTGCCATTTTGCTCTGCTCATTCTTTTTTATCTAAGCAGTGCCATTAAGAGAAAGTGATGAGAAAATTGGAACTGAAAGTTCCATTTTTTAATGATATTCCTTTTAAGTTAATTAATAAATACCACCTGCATGAGGTAATACATAGCAAATAGTACTAATCAGTTTGTTTGCGACTACTAAATTGGATACAACATGTTTTCTTTTGTTGTTGTCATGGAATTTATAAATATTGGCTGACCTACCCTGGTTTCTTTTTTGGCACAAGTTGTTATGGATTTCCAAAAACTGCCCTCTGAACCTTGATTTATATGTAAATAAGACCTAATGATTCATGGGTACATTGAAAATCAGCACATTATGTTGGTAATTAAAGAGTGGCAATTTTTAAAATGTGTTTAACAATTGGTATTTATCACCATTTTCCCTCATTTTTCCTTCTTTAAACAAAGTGTATAGCTAGATAAGCTTTAGGTTGCTTACAGTAAAATTTCTGGGCACAAATATTGGTAAAGACATCTCTGTCTATAAGTATTGTTGTGCCTTTAGTATGACTCCTTGCATTCAATAACCTACTTCGATATGATATACAACTTCAAAAGACTTAGCACTTGGAAATGACTCTGGCAAAGTCAACTGCTTGAAGTGAAGTTACATTAGATCACCTTTTATTTTTTTACACTGCTGTGTTATTGGTAATCTTTTTTCAGAATGGAACTAGATAGAGGATTGTCATGGAGAGGTATTTATAAATGGAGTAAAATAAAATCATGACTTTGCTAGTATTCTAAATTGGCATTTATCTGAATTTATAAAGGATTTTTAAGAAAGGGTTGGTTATAGGCAGTATCTTTACTCATTGTGTGATGCAGAATGAAGTTCATTGAGAATTTGTTCTACCAAGTTTCAGTTATGGCAACTAGGTTGTAGCTTTCTAGTAACCCAGTGGCTTCCGGCTCCTCCTGTTTGCTGCCCATTGGTGCATTGGTGTAGAGGCACTTCAGCTGGCCTGTCGGCTGTGTCACCTTTTCAGAGGAACACATGTAAGGGCACACTTCCCTAAAAGAAGGGTCTGTCTGCCATATTGAATCCTCTGTTCCCCTCAGAAGGGAGTCACCTGTAACTCATCTTTTCTTCCTTTTGGAGGTGGTCATGGTATGGGTGATAGGCTTTTCTGAACTTGGCAACACCTCTGGTGTAGACGGACCATCATCCATTGACTGGACTTCCATATCCAGAGCCTCCTACCTGTTGTATAGAGGCACCTGGAAAGGCAAGGTAGGCAAGGAGGGGGTTCTCCTGCGGCCTCGAGTGTAGACTTGCCTTCATTCACACCTTTCTTTCAAGCTACTGCCTCCTGCTTGGTGGAGGGGTGATAACTTCACCCTGATTTCCTTAGTGCCATGGTAAAGACATCTAATAATTCTTTCTCACCTACTTTGTCAGTGTGTCACCTAACTAACACATGGCCCACTCCAGGGTGAAAACATTTCTCGTCAAATTTTGACCATGTCCCATCTGATCCCCTGATTTATATAATCTTCTTAGAGTATAGAACTGTCTAGGCTGGCAAAAACCTCTTTAGATCACATGGTCCCAGATTTTGTTGAAAGTAAAGCCTTAGATGACATAACCTGGGCTATGTTGAGATGAGTCTTGAATATTTCTAGTGAAGTAGATTTAACCACTTCTCTGGAAAACTTACTGTATTACTTCACTGCTCTCATGGTGAACAGCATTTTTCATATATCCAGGCAGAATTTCACCTGCAGCAACTCTTGCCTGTTGCTTCTTGCCCTGTCAGCATGATTGCTTGTGAAGGAAGCATGTTCATCTTTCTCTGTAACTACTTTTTTGGTAACGAAAGGCTGTCTTTAGATTCCCCTTAAGCCCTGTCTAGGTTGAACAAACCCTCTTTTTTAAACCTTTCTTCCTATGTCATGTTCTCCAGCCCCCTGATCATCGTACTGTCTCTCCTCTGCTGGACCCTCCCATTTTGCAATGTCTCTCTTGAATTAGAGGACAAATAGTGGACACAGTATTCTTGAGCATTCTCTATTCTTGAGCTGTATTTTGTGAAGGCAACAGACAAAAAGGTTTCTTTTCAAGGGAAAAAATACTTTCTTATGCAGGATATGGACTTCTGCATACCTCCAAGTGCAGAGTCAAGCATATTGTCATGACCATCTGAAGTGCTACTCATGACTACTTTCTGCCTTCATCTTGCAAAGAGGTAACAGAATAAACCAGAATAGAATACAAATATCCTTGCAAAAGTCTGAGCACAGATTTCTGGAAGCCCAGTAGCAGGAAGCCAAACAAACATCACACTTCACAAAGCAGAAGTCCTTGAGTCTGTATGGTTCCACATTTCCTCCTAGAAAGGCAGGCAGCAGAAAACTTCTAGAAAGCTTCTCTTAATTTGTTTTCCATTGCTCTGTTTTTATTGTTAAAGAAAGCTCTTTAATCCATAATTAATTGTAGCCTGTCTGTTTATTCCTGTAATTTAGAGGGTGAAGCAATGCCATAAAGCAGTTTGTGGTGTTCCTTCAGTGAGACTGAAATTTTGAACTTGATGCATTTATGAAACAGTCCAGGTGAAGTGGCTGTCAGAGATGGCAGAGAATAGGATGCAAGAAGTCCTTCCAAACCTGTGTGCCCTATAAAAGAAGCTCTAACAGTTCAAAAAAACTACTTTAATGTAGATTATGTGTTTAGGAATATTAGGCATTTTCAGGTTCCTTCATTTTTTGTTCAGGAAAGGCTTAGAAGTTTTTAATATTGCAGATATTTCGCTCTGTGTGCTCTCATCTCACCCATCAATCCGTGGCTTGTTAGAACCTTTTGATATGTTTGAGGCATACTTTAGTGTAGTGTACCAAAAGTACAGATTAGTTTTTGTCATCAACATATTTTTGTAAGAATTTGGTCTGAGAAATTTAGTACAGACTTAGTATATATTTGACAGTTTTATAATATAAACCACAAAAAGGTTATGTACTTAAAATGATCTAAGATGACTTTAAAAAAAGACCATGAAGAAATGAGCTACGTAGTTCAACTGCAGCCTGATAATGCTAAGTCTCCTACATAGTTTGATGGAAGACACTGCTGGTACCAGGGAAATAATGTGTTTATTTGATAGTTAAGATGGTGCAGCTTATTTCTTACACTTAAGAGAGAAAATCAAGGATGAGAAAGTCACAGTATCCCTGTAGAGACTAAATCATGTAAGACCATTGCCAAAGTGAGAGATACCATAGAAATCTTGCTGAAGCCCAAGCCTATCTGATTTTCACATTGCTCTTGCCTTTTATGTATCATTTCGTGATCTTGGGCAAAGCCAAACTGCCTGTGGTTTCCTGTTGACAAGTCTCACTCTCATGATGAAAAATGAAGGTTAACATACATAATGTATCTAAAATTATATATTGTACATATTAATAAAGTTATATTCTATATATAGTATTATATATTATGTAGCTCTCTATATACACATTCATACACACACACACATACACAGAGCCAAATTCACAAGCCACGTATGTGAACTCTTTACCCTATTTTAGCCTGTTCAGCTTTTCCTTCCATCTTCAAGATGGTTTCTAGAACATGTGGAAGGGATCCAAGTACTGAAGTGTCTCACCCATGTAAGGAGGGCTGTGGAATCCATTTTCCACTAGAGACAAGAGGGATATGGCTCATGTCTAACTAGCAGGATACAATGCAGGTAAACACTTAAAAAAAGTTAAAGAAACATGTGTGGAAATTGTTAAAGCAACTGTTACACATTTCAAATTCTCTGACACTTTATTCTTCTGCTTCTTTTTGTCATACTTTTCTACTTGCTTTATTGTAAGAAATATATATAAATGACCTGTAGAGAGTAACATTAACTTGTCAGAGGCAAGTCAGAATATTTTATATAGCCTTGTTTGTAACTGAGCATTATACTTAGAAACTAAGATATTTGTAGTTGTTCGTAGCTGGGCTTACAACTGTTACCATAATGGTTTTTGTGCTTTCCTCTGCTAAGCTTAGACTGTTTGCATATATGAAGAAATAGGGGTTTTTTTGCATGGTTGTCATATGAAATCTCCTATTATAACACAGCTGAGCAAATGAAAAAGAGGCTGAGGAAAGCAGATTTACAGGGACTGCTCTAAGACTAGGTTGTTTTTTACACTTTTGCGACCATCCTATATAGCTGCACACATGTACTTCTGTGTGTTTATTAATTTCTTTTTTCTCCCTGTAATGATGTTGTTCAGGGTTTCTTGCATACAGTTTTATATTTTTTCAGATAAAGTCCAAAGTTACTTTCAGGCTTGCTTGAATCAAATGGTGGTTTGTAGTGCCTTATTTTTTCTTTACCTTTTTATCAACTACCAATTCTAAAATAGAATTGGTGATTGATAATGGAAATTAATAGAAACAGTGAATATATTTAAAGGTAATACCAAGCCTGACAAGGAGGAACACACAGTTTCATCCAAAAATAGAGTTCTTGTATGCAGTTTTAAAAATATCTTAAAGAATAATTTTCAAAAAGGAAACATAATGTGCACTTCCTAGTTTGCTATACACCTTAAGTTAGTTCATTTTAAAATCTCCTTTTGCGTGTGTTTTCAGTAAAACTGAAGAAAATGTCAGTCTGGAAATTTTGTCTCATTTACAAATGTTATCTGAACAATTTAAGCTTGTAAAATGCACAACAGGTTTCTCAAGATCTTGGTCATATTACACTTGCCAAGCAATTTCTTGTGTAAAAAAGAAGACTGCTTATAGGACAAGAAAAAATATATGTGATGCTGGTGAAAGGCGAGAAAACTCCCTCATGAACTTACATAATTAAAAGGAAACTAAGAGTCAACACCAAGAAAATGCTGACAATATTCAGACTCTCTTGAAACTGAAACAGAAGTGTGTCTTAATGGTACTTTCCTCATGAGTCTTCAGCACAGGATTCTCTCTTCTACATGGGCGCTTAGAACATACGGCAAAACCCTACTAGCATTTTTAGACTTTGAAGAGATAAGACAGTTATGAGGGTGATGAGTAGTGGGAAAGTGGAGAGAAAGAAAATTGGTTTACATTAGTTATAGCATGCTGGCACTCTGTAGGAGTTGCCAGAGCTGAAGTAACTATTGTAATTTTTAATTGAGATTAAGGGTGCCTAGAGGTTCACACATGAGCTGATGCAGCTTCAGATATGCAAACAACAAGATATTTTTAGCATGTATTGGGTTTCTCAGGGAACTGTTCATGTAAAGAAAAAGGTTCCTTTTCTCATTGACTTAGATTAGAGCATAGGGTTTATTTGCAGAACAAGCTGTGTAAGGGAATAAAGTGCTTTTCTCACTATTGAGAGCCATGTAGCATATGAATGGATTACTTTCTTCTGTGTCAGGATAGGTACACTGAGAATAAGGAACTTAATGCTTCACATTTAGACATCTAGGGCTTGATCCTTTTTTGCAATTCAGTTGGCCTCTTGTGCTCTTATACAAGCAAAGATATCACAAAGCAGACACAGGGCTGCCCCCAGGCCAGGCATTAGTTAAAGGTGCTTCCAGACAACCTATAAGAAGTGTCTGGAATAGGTAATTACAATATATCCATGGAAGATTGCAGAGGTGTGTCAGAGCTGTGTTGCCCCTGTCATAACTGTGTTCCAGATGCATGCAAGGAAAGCATGGATTAGCTCTTGATCGCAGCACAGATGCACTTACAATTTTTGTATCAATACAGAATTTCTATGCTGTATTTTTGCACTTGCATTTGTTGATAGTTTTGTGCTCCTCAATGCTGTAAGCATAAAGTGTGTAGTGCTCCTCTATTGTATTGGCTTTGGTCAACATAAACCTTTGGACGTGCAAACTGTATCCGGTGTTCCCAAATGCAACCATAAGAGAAAGGCTTCTTTCTTTTCTTTGATGTAGGCTGACTGCATCTGCCTGATATTTGTTATGTCTATGTTCCCTTCTATTCCTCACTATGAGACAGAAAGATTTATTTGAAGCCATAATCTATAAAGATAAGCAGAGATATTTTAATATTAATTTTATGTTCAAGCTGCTGATTTGGGAGCAAGTATTGACGATGGGACATATAATGGGATCAACATAAAACATCCCGAATGCAGTAAATAAAAAGAACAGTCTTACTTTATGTGACATTATTGGTGGCAGCTTCCTGGTGCATAAGTCATTGAGCTGAAGTTTCAGGCCTAAATTTACAAGCACACTGTGAGATATGCAGAGGGATTCTTCTTCTGCACACACCAACAATAGTTAAAGATAGAAAACATTTCAAGACATGAAAAATTTTTGAATGTGTCTTTTGAAAACCAACTGAGATAATAAAATGGGTTTAATGATAGTGACTGATGATGATGTGTGTTTCCTCTGCTGGAAAAGGAATTTTAGTCCACTAGATTTGATCTCATTGATCTTGTATTCACACTCCAGCACTTCTAGAACCTTCTAGCATGCTACATGTTGAGAACAGAATCTAGACTATATACCTTCCCATAATATTTTTCCTTCCTTCCTTCCTTCCTTCCTTCCTTCCTTCCTTCCTTCCTTCCTTCCT
>VYZM01020076.1:3182-26631 GCA_013398915.1 Dromas ardeola | reverse complement strand
CTTCCTTCCTTCCTTCCTTTTTTTTTTTTTTTTTTTTTTTTTAATTTTTGTTGGTCTTTTGTTTTTTGTTCTATCAAATAGTGAAAAATATATAATGTGTTCTGGGGAAACAACTTTTCTATTTCCTTTTCAGAAAAAGTTTGATAAAGTAATGTCATCCCACCTAAATACCATCCAGATTTATACCACACACAATGAGAAAATGGTAAAATACTAAATGCCTTCACTTGGCTTGCTGCCCTGTAAAGTTTTAAAATGGCTGCAGATGATTTTTGTGGTTCCTGACCAGTGAATCTAACATGTGGAAAGGACTGCTGACCATGAACTGCAGACTTTGGCTCATACAAACTTGGAAGATGTAAAACCTGAAAATGAATGAAGGCAAATATTCTAGTTTCTACTTTTTATTTAAAATAATCTAGCAAATACTTCTGGACACTCCTCCCACTCTTCTGGACACTCCGCCCACCCCCTAGCCTTGTTCTGTTGGGGTCATTGAAAACATTCATAATGGTGTAATCGAAGAAAGTAAATGCAAATATGTGACAAAATTAATTAGTTTATTAGAATAATCTCATTATGACTCACAGTTTTCTCAATGCTGGCAAATGTGGTTTCACCTATTAAAAACACCGTAAGAAAATTTTACCATCAGTTACGGCTCTGGATTTTCGTTCTGTTTGAGATTATGACGTTGCTGGACAACAATAATTTGGAAAAAACAAAAGAGTAAAGACAATAGGAAGCAAATAGATATAATAATTTCTCAAAGAAGTACCCTTTTGGAACAGGTATGATTTTATTTTGACTTTGCATTTCATAATAGCACAAGCATCTAAGTATTGAACTTCTGGCTAGCTCTTCTGAAGCACTGCCAAGTCATTACATCACCTGTGCTTTGCTTCAGGCCTCTGCTCACACAAAGAAAATGCATGCATGGGGAAGCTAAAGCATCAGAAAGTTTGACTCCGCTATAAAAAGTGACAAACATCAATGATGTTACTGCTTGTTAATTTTAAAAAAACCCCACAACTATTCCTGCGCGCACTCTGCAGGCCCCTTCCATTATACAGTGTCCGAATGGGAAATGAACAACAAATCCTGTCTTTATATTTCTTCTTTTACTATAACAATTAACAGTTTCTCAGCTTTCAGAAAGAAACTTCGTCTTCTTCTGTTTTATTAGGACTTCATGTTTTGTGAATATCTGCCCATTAGAGAAGTGGCCTTTTCTCTGGCTGGCATTTGCAACTTGAAAGAGCTCTTATTTAAAAGATGGAAAAATGAACATTTTGAAGGGGTGTTTATACAGTCTTTCTATTCTAGTGGCTGAAAGGCAATGTTTTTTAATGTACAGTTTAAAATGTTTTATATCAAGTTGAGTCTTACACAGATACATTTCATTAACCTGCAAGGCTTTCCTTCTTACCCCATTAAATTCCATTATCAAAATTACCAGTCTGTGGCTTGAAGTCTTAAAGTTATACTGCTAATAATTGAGCAGTTTCTTTCAATACCAAGTACAATTTAGGATGAAACATAGCTATTTTCTCTGCCAGCTGTAAATCTTGTAGCTGGAAATGGTTTCAAAATTGCAAAATTCCTGTCCATCCTACAAACATTGACTTTCATGATGTGATCTGTCTAAGAAATAAAACTAAACCCAAATAAAAGTAGCAAACTGCCAGGAAGAGCAATATTTAGAGGATTAAACAGAGACAAGTAAACCAGTTCACTCTACTCACACGAGTCAGTGAAAACCAACTAAATTTTGACCTTAGTTAGGTTTTCATTCACACAAAAATATAATTGCATTTTTGTGTACATCAGACCTTACCTTCACTTTCAAGTATACAGTCAAAGAACAAAGACAATCCATACAGGATTTAAAGACCCACACTCTCAAATGCTGATTTTGGTTCCCAAAATACTAATGTGTTTATCTCTTTTTCCCCATTGAGAAAAAGGATTAGTTTCTCTTTCTAACAAACCCCCAAATTGGCTTTCTTTTCAACAACGAAATAGTCCATATGGTATTTCAACATGGATTTTAAAATTTGTGTGAGCTGACTTATCCAAGTGGATAGTAACCATCTGGACTTCTCAATAAATCAATATGCATCAAGCAACGAAGACAGAATTCTAAAAGCAAAAGGAGGTCTTTGCAGTCGCTAAGCTTCTTAGCCACCTCTTAGCCAAAAGGCACTGCGTTACAATAATGTCTTTTATACTTGTAATAAGTTTGGCATTTAAATAAGCACTATTTGTTCCAGTTTTGATATAGCCATGAAATCTCCTTCCAGTAAAACAAATTGGCCATCACAATCAGTACATATCTCTTGGTATTGTAAATGATCTGGCTGTGTTATAGCCTTATCGATTCTTATACTGATGTGAGATAGTTTCTCTTGAATGATACTGAAGTACCTACATGTTAAGGTCTCAAAGCTGATCTCTCTGAGAAGGATGGACATGTCATGTGATTACTCTTTAAAGAAGATCCACTGCTTTGGTGCTGTTATGGTTGGAAAGCAAGTTGCCCCAAAAGATGACATGACTAAGACATGAAGTGTATGTTTGCAGTGCACGGTGCAGGAACTGGATCTATTAGTTTCATTGTGTAGTGCAGCAGTTCTAACTAAATGCATTGAGGAGTGATGGTACTAGTTATGTTCCCAAAACCTACATGATTGTATTGGCAAAATCTTGCACCTCATCTAAGAAATCCCGCTTCTTGTTCAAGTTTTTTCTTTTGAAAAGGAAGTGCAAACCCCTTTCTCTGCATGTCTGAATGATGAACAAGAACATGAAAGTACCTTCAGTCACAGAATCCGGTAAACGTCTATGAGCAATAGGTCAACCATAGGCTTCTTCTGTGTTATTTCCTGAGATGCTGCATCTTGTTCAATTCTACATAGGAAAGCACTTTAAATTTTCATTGGTAGCTTTCATTTAGCCAAAATTCAGTGCATTAGACAAAGCCTTCTTTAAGTCTTCCTTCCCTGCCCTTCTGCCATTTACTTTTTTGTGATCTCATCATTCTTCCTACTCCACTTCTGTTGTACAACAGAGGTCATTTTGACTGAAAGAAAATGTCACTTTATTTGTAGAGAAAAGCAGCATAATATCATCCAAGGAGTGAGCAGAATCCCTCCCATCCTCAACTTCATGAAAATCAGTTAAGTGACACAGAATTGCAGATACCCCTGTTAAATTATATGCAACTGACAAAGAAAAAACACCCACTCTGAACTAATGTATGCATGTAAATTTTAAAGACTGAAAACTTTATGGTATTCATATATTCAATTCACACTAAACCAAAAAGGGCAAATTGCTGAAGTAGGCTGTTTGAACTAATCAGAATTGAAATGAATGATTTGTATTTGTCCACCAGGGTACAGTACAGCACTTTTCTGTGCTGTTTGGATTCCTTGTGTGTCTTGAGAATGATGGATGCTCCAAATAATTTTATTTCTCATCTTGGAACAAAATGTTCCTCTAGATCATCTGTGGGATGTTACCACCTCTCACCCATTATGTATTAAGGAAATGTTTAACTTCTTGGTGATGAAAAGCTCTCCATTGTTTTAATTACATTCTCTGTGTTAATGAGTTACATAATATTGCTATATTTTTGCCAACTTTCTCGTTTTTTCTTTGTTGTTTTTATAACACCTCCTTGGAAATGAGAAAATTTTGCCCAATGTTAACTAAGGGTGAAACTTAGGTAAGACTCAATTGTTAAGACCCTAGATATGCATATGTTCAATGCTTGATAACAAGCACTTGAGTTGACTTCTAGTTTTATGCATGTGGTAAATGCATGACTGGAGAGGGACCACAGAATTAACCTAGGAGTTTACTTTGACTTTCTCTGAAAAACTGGGCTGTAGTAGCACCAAAGAGAGGAACTGGCAAGGAAACCTCATGTCTGGATCTCGATTAGGAATGGATTTTGCCTTTTAGGTTGTCAACACTGCATGGATATAGACCTGACATATTTAATTTTCATAAATGAAGTGATTTCTACTACTTATGAAATAATTATCTTCTAAAGCAAATAAATAAGTAGTAACAAATACTAAATAGTTTCTCTCCTTGATTCTAATGTTTTTCAAACAGTATTTGGGACCTCATTACAACCCCTTTGCTACTGAATTCTGGGGTTGCAACTAGAAATTGTAAATTAATATGGAATTTTGGGGCATTACACAGAAATCTACATCATTTTGAGGCTAATTTTAAGCAAGTTCTTAATTGTTGTGAGTTTTTATTTTAAAACATTACTGTAAGGTCTGTGAAAGTGTGTTCATACCTTAGCTCCTGAGAATACAATGTTGTTCATATCTACTACCTGCTGAAATAGGTGCATTTCAAAGGAAGAGGTTTTTTTTAGAGATTAAAGAAGATTGACGTAAAGAACAGAAAGGGATGTTTTAATCCTAGCTTTTATAAAGTCAGAGATGTAGAGAGGAAGGTACTGCATAGAGAATTCAAGATCCTTGAGGGAATAATTAATAAAGGCTTTGCTAATGTATTAAGTCTCTAAGTTGTGGCTAGGTGACTCCATATGAAGGAGTTTGGAGGGTGTACATCTGAGGTACGTATCTGCTACTGCACCAGCTAAACAGACAACTGGTAAACTGGAGTATGCCATTCCGACTCAGTACTGACTTCTCAGTTACAAAAGTCAAAGTATGTCTACAAGCATTTTGTCAGCTAGTTTCATAGAGACCCCTAGTCTGAAGTGGAATTCAAGGGGAATAGAGATCAGTTAAATAAGATGAGCTATATCCATGAAGGACCTTGTAGGTTAAAAGCAGAATTTTAACATCATTTATGACTTTATGGGAAATCAGTTTAATGATTCACAAGAAATACATGAAATATGATAATGTTTTGAATTGGTGACTAACCTTGCCTCTGTGTTCTGAACCTTTTTTTCGCCTTTGATCCAGGACAGCTTCAGTAACATCATGCTGTATAGGTAATAATCAGTGATGGGGGCATGAAGGCATGAACAAGCAATGTCAGGAGAAGAAAGTAAGGATAATCATCAGGTAATATTTCTTAAGTGGCAAAATATATCTTCTTTTCTTTCTTCTAATACATTTTAAAGAACATTTGGGATCTCACTGTGACCCCTTTCTAGTTTTGCCACTAAATGCTGGGACTGTAGCTAGAAATCACACAGAATCACAGAAAGGTTCAGCTTGGAAGGGACCTTAAAGATCATCTGGTTCCAACCCCCCTGCCATGGGCAGGGACACCTCCCACTAGACCAGGCTGCTCGAAGCCCCATCCAGCCTGGCCTTGAACACTTCCAGGGATGGGGCATCCACAACCTCCCTGGGCAACCCGTTCCAGTGCCTCACCACCCTCACAGTAAAGAATTTCTTCCTGATATCCAATCTAAATCTCCACTCTTTCAGTTTGAAGCCGTTACCCCATGTCCTGTCATTACACTCCCTGATAAAGAGTCCCTCCCCATCCTTCCTGTATGCCCCCTTTAGGTACTGGAAGGCCGCTATAATGTCTCCCCGGAGCCTTCTCTTCTCCAGGCTGAACAACGCCAACTCTCTCAGCCTGTCCTCGCAGGAGAGGTGCTCCAGCCCTCGGATCATCTTCATGGCCCTCCTCTGGACCGATTCCAACAGGTCCATGTCCTTCTTGTGCTGAGGGTTCCAGAGCTGGATGCAGGTACTCCAGGTGGGGTCTCACCAGAGCAGAGTAGAGGGGCAGAATCACCTCCCTCGACCTGCTGGCCATACTTCTGATGCAACCCAGGATGCGGTTGGCTTTCTGGGCTGCAAGATCATTGCTTCAGACTGGGAGCATATGCTGCTTAAAAGGAGCTTAAATTTATGTGTTATATTTCTAGAAATACTTTCCACTTTATGTGGAAGGTTTTATGATAACATCTTCGAAGTTTGGGATATGTTTTCAAATTATCTTGTCAACATTTTTTCAGATGAGTTACTGCGTTCTCAAATTTTTTTATCCTTTGTCTCAAATACATTTTAGTCCAAATGGCTAGTCTAGTCTTGCTACATTTCACAGAGGAAGAGAAGGGGAAAGGCATTGACATAACACATGGCTGCAGGAGGAGATGTGGTAAAATCTGAGTTTTTTACTGGTAATAAAAGCTCCTATTTACAGATTGTTGCAAAATCAAACTGCAACAGACATCAAAAACACTAATGAAGGCATTCAGGATATTTCATTATTCTTTTTAAACAGATGTTTCTTGGCAGATCCCATTTTTCTCAGGGAGATGAGAAAAAATCAGTAGGGAATGCTCTTCGGTGCTCTGATGCTCAGTGACTCAATGGAAATAGCATGTTCTCAATAATGCCCTGGACTGGACTTTTACTCATTTGCCTTGCATCTGCAAGTAACTTAAGCAAATTGATAAAGGTCCTTTTTCCTTCCTTTGTATGGCCTGGATTGAATTAAAATCTCATTATAAGTGGGATCTTTGGTGTCTCTTTTTAATTCTCTCCAGACCTTCAGAAGTCATTCCTAGTCAGCTGGAGTTTTGCGTTGGTTTTTGTTACTGGGTGGGCCAGTACAAAATGAGGGGATCCTGCTCTGAAAGGAGGCTCTGTAAAATTAGCATGGTGTGAGTTCTGTGCTTTGTTCCATGTAATTTCCATGCTAATGTGCTCAGTTTACAGCTGAAAGTATATATCTTCTGAATGCCAGTTCTAGAACAGGGAGCTGAGCATCAGATTGGAGCTGGTAAACCAGTTTTAATACAACAGAGCAAAGAACAAAACCTCTTTTTCTTATGGTATAGTTGTCTCTTATAGGACTAGCTAGAGTGAAAAGCAAAATGAACAAAACATATGCATATGTAAGTATTGATGGTCATGGGAAACTTTTGCCTAAGATGCAAAAGATGTATTTTCATTTGAGATTTGTGTGATAGTTAGGCCCACCCTTTGTATTACCTGTCATGCTGGTAGGGCTCGATAGATGACTGTGATAAGATACGACTTAAATTCTTTGTGGGGGGCAGGAAAGGTAGACTAGAACTTGATATCTGCTGTGTCTGTTGATTGGGAGCCAGTCAGACCTAGAACTATGAAACAATTGGTGAAAGTGAACAAAAATGTAAAATACTGTGATAAACTGTCATTCTTCTTATTCTAACTGATCTCAACAGAGAAGCATCTCATGTGATCTGCTCTGGTGAGGCGCCAGTCCTCTTTTACAGAGGTGTCAGTGCTCTAGGGTTCTCAGAAGGCTTGACACAAAGTATGCCTCATTACATTGCATCTTTATAGTTACTCAGAACCCAGGCAAACATAAAGGCATGGAACACTCTGACAAAAGCCAGGAAAATTGTCTGTGGTCTTATGCCCTCCTTATCATTGCTGTTTAGCTCTCTTTCTGTCATTTGCTGTTAAATGTCTCATACAGGTGGCAAGAACTGACAGCAATATGTAGATGATCACCACAAAGAATGTGCAAACATTAAAACAGGTGAAAGCAGATATGTTGTTTTGTTTCTAAGGCATTAGAATACTCTTCTCTGAGTGTTTACACTGCAAGGTACAGCACTCCTGGCTGGTTGAGTCAGAAAAGTCAGTTTGTCGTGGAAGTTGGAGAAGAGGTCCACAGCAGATGTGAACTAAAACACCATTGACTGGGCCTCCATTAGGCAAAGGAGGTGAAGTAAACAGAGGCTACAGAATATAATGATATGAATTAAGATTCTGATGAATTCACATTATGAGGCTCATGTTCAATTTGAAAGATTTAAATTTGAATGTCTACATGTGGATAGTGGTGTATGAGTTAGGTGAGAAAGCCTTGCAGATGCTGGTAGGCATCTCAGGCATGGGCTGAAATTCCTCTTGAGGCAGTACGGCTTGTATTGATCAGATATCTCTATTGACTATAATCAGAGCTACAGAAGAGCAGGTAGGCACCTAAGTGTAATTATCTTTTTTTGGAGCCATCTCATGTTGCCATTCATGGAGTACAGTGTCTCACATCATTCAGGGAAAATACTTCAAGGGTAAAAATGGATAAGCACACCCTAAATAATAGGTTTTGCAAGTAGACAAGTGCGAATTGAGTTATGAGTGAGTACATTATGTGGTCTTACTATGTGCAAAAGGGATTTGTGCTGTGAGATTGCTAGTAATGCAAAGGATGTGGTAGCTCAAGGAACATGTATCATTTTTCTATGTGTTGATATGCAAATTTCCAGGCTGGGTCATGGAAGCTCAAAACACAGAAATCAATGCACAATTTAATGATGTCTCAGTTTTAGTACAAGTATCTGATATGCATTTAAAAAAAATATGGATCATGAGCAGTTCCTGTGAGATGAAAAAATGGGAAGAAACTGCCAAATACAAACTACTACTTCTCTGTAAGAGGCTGTGGTTTTGGACCACCCTTTTGAGCTATACCATTTAATCAGCCAGCTGCAGTGATAATGACAGCCAAAAGTAAACATTGCAAAAAACCGTAAGTGAAATCTTATATAAAAGAGATCACTGATTCTTTGCAAGAGACAAAAGGACAGTTTTAACCAAGATATGTTTGTGGAACTTGTCTGATGGGGTGAAGTAAATGTTGCTTTATAACAGTGAGCCATAAAGGGATTACTCTATGCTAATTTTTAAACAATTTAAATGGAATGATCTTACCAGAAAGAGAAGAGGATTGAAGAGGATCTTGGGACACTTTTATTTATGAGAGCTTTTCTCTTTCCCCAGGAACAATGAAGGGTGCGGAGCACACACAGCATATAACACATTACTCTCTTAAGCCATTACTATTTTTCTTCAGCTTCTGCTTCTTACTTAGCAGTGTCTTCAAATTATTAGGAATTACTGAACAAGATTCATCAGAGCATCCGTTTGGAGTACACTTAAAATAGTGCAGGCATACAAGAGTGAGCACCGTTAAGAAATGTTTTTTACCATCCTACCATATATATAGAAATCTGGCCAAATGTCCTGCTATGGCCTTATCACTTCAAAAAAAATTAAAGTAAGCTTTTTTTGGAGGTGGCTTGCAGGTTCTACACCCTCATATATGTCCCTGAACTGTTGCCTCATCTTTTTTTTTTTTTTTTCCTGCTACGAAGCTGCTATCCCAGTTCTTCAGTCATCTCCTTGACGCCTACAAAACTGTTTCTAGAGACCTCTTGTTATGCTTTGTGATTCCATGGTGGGTATTTCAGATGTATTGTACAGAACTGTGGGCAAATCAGGCAGGTAACAGAGGTAAATATGTGCTATGGAACAGCGTGCTACAGGCTTGAAAGCTGAGTATACAGCTGTCACTGATTCTCTGTCTCTTTTTCTTCAACTAGAAGAAAAGAAGATGAGCACAATTGGGACTAAAATATGCGGATTATAAATAAATTTGACTTTTTAAAAGAAATATGCTCAGTAAAGAAACCAGAGGCTCAGAGGTGCTCTTATGTTTTAGGAATTATCAAAGATCTGGGAGTATGTGAGAAACAAGACACTCAGACAAGGGAACTGACAAAGGAAACTGAAGAGCGATTAAAAAAATCTGAAACTGGATTTCTCCTTCATACATAACAAAAACTGTTGGCAAATGAAATAGCTATAGATTATGTCATAATAAATACTCATTTAATTTTATATTACTATATGAGACTACCATATGGAAAGCTTCAATAACAGCTGTTTTCCAGTCATTATTCCATGAGAAAATGTTCTCTGAACATTTATAGGGTGTATTGTGATTGTGTCACCAGTATTTGGGGTTAGTTTTTATTAATTCAAAAGCTTTTATTTGCCATTAGAGTAAGCATTTCATATGCATCTACTGCCCTAATTATGGTGACAACAATGTGGCTGGTTTTTTTGGTTACTTTTATGCAAATACTTGGGAAAAATTATATACTTTAACTTCTTTACCCAGACTAAGCTTGAAAATATTTTGGGAGATGTCTGTTTAACCTAATCTCAAGTATCTTCAGTGACAGGGATTCCATAGTCTAACTGCTTAGGCTATTCCAGAGGTTAACTGTGAATGGAAACGTTCTTTTAGTATCTAACCTAAACCTTCTAAACTTGTTATTTAGGCTGTCCACAGTGGAACTAAACCCCAATTATGGGTAGCTGTTTCTTTTCAAGCCGTGAGAAGTGTTGCTGTGTCCTTGTCCTATCTTTCCCTCTTCTTAGGTGAAAGTAACATAAAATACAATCTAAAAAGTCAAAGTCAGAATAAAAAATGATGTTACAAACGTTCTTCAAGAATACATCAGTGCATTTACTTTTTAAAGATATGACAAGGCAGCATTGATTGTCCAGAAAGACAGTTCACATGTCTTTTTCTTTTTCTATCAAGAAAGAACCTATGTATTTTTAAATAGTTGTCAAGCTTCCTTGCCAAAGAGAAAGACAGAAAGACTGGGCTTAAATGCTATAAATTTCTCTGGGTCTGGTTTTCTCCTCTCATTGTATCACTCAGTCATATCTATCTTGTAAGTTGTCTTCATTTTACTTCCATGAGAGAAAAACTCAGATAAATTAGCCATTTCTTTTTCAGTTCTTTCAAAATAGTTCAGTTAGGTAATCCAATGACAGAAAAAAAAAAAAAACCCAAACCCTACCATATTATTTAATTGACCAATGAAGCAAAAAATGGAAATTATGACTATCAAGCATTCAGATGTACAATAGAGTGGCTAGTTACCAAGATATGCTTACACTGTTTTTTTGTTTGTGTGTGTGTTTTTTTTTTTAAAACCTCTCGTCTCCAACAATTTCAAAGTACTAACATAATAATGATTGTGGCCAGTTCCAATGACAAATCCTTCAGGCTACACTTGATAGATAAGTAGCTTGAGCTTAGTGTTACAATCAGCACTGATTTTAGTGTTCATTTGAATGACATTTGGCAGATGAACTCACCATACTCTCTAAACTTGCACTTTGTGCCATATGGGAGATTTTACGTTCACAAATATAGTGATTTAATGCTGCAGCTAATCATCTTTCACAAGAGGCTGTCACGTAAAAAGCAATCATGCCATATTTTCAAATGTTTTGCAAATTGGCACTTTTCAAGGAAAGAACAACAATATCTTTAGGATTGTATAACATTTTTCTTGCTAAAATTGATGGTTGATTTTATTACTCTCTACTTCCACATTTTCTTTATGTTATCATACTACTGAAGTATTGAAAGGAACATTGCTACAAACTTCAAGGTTTTCTTTATAATGGTGGCAGTAAAACCCAACTGTTTATATTTCACTGGTAGTAGTATTTACATTGTCTACAGTCAATCAATATAGATTAATAGATGAATAGACAGTAGTCTTTAAGTTCATATAAAATCATCTGTGAACCCAGCTCCTGCATCAAGGCCAGAACTTGTGGGTGATGCAAAGTAGCCTTTCAGAGCAAGTGGGTAGGTTGTAACGCTATAATATATGCATCATCTGTTCTAAGTACTAACCTATATTTGTTAGGTTAACTTTGTCTAATTGTAGCTTGTGGGCATTTAATGTATTTATGTTTCAATCTGATAAAGCAAATAATCCTTTGCATCTTTTCTTTGTATAGATCCCTCTAGTCTGTAGTTAAACTACCTCCTAGATAAATTAAGCAGATGAAGCTCTTCAGTTTGTAAGGCTGTTTTCAGAATTCTGTATCATTTGAGTGGCTCCTGTTGAATCACCTTGTTGAATCATTTACTTTTTTCATATCTCTGGATATTGATACTGGAACTGAACATCATTTTTCTGGAATGAAAAGAGGCATTTCAGACACAAGGACAGGAGTTTTTGCAGGTTTATGATTTTGATAATGAATATATTAAAAATGGTACATTAATAGGGAAGTTTTTGTGACTTTCAGGATTGCAAAATTTGTGCGAAATCTTAAACTGGAGACTGATACTTACACCAACTCATCATTAAGCATATTGAATTTTGAATCCTTACCATTAAAAGATAAAGTTGGAGAATAAAGGGTGTAATCATGTTGTAGTTATGTAGTGCTGTGATACAGTCTACATTTCCGTACAGGCTTCCTGACTTTTTTGCAAGGTACGTTGTTTACTCAGAATAGTTGGTCCTCCCTGCGGAGTTTTAGGAAAGAGAGGGCAAACTATAGACGTCTCTTCTAAATAACACACTTTCAGGCATTGAAAAGGCAGTATTAGCTGAGGACCTTATAGAAAGTCTTCTGAAAGCTTTCCATTGATTTCAGATTGGATTAGAATCATAGAATCACAGAATCATACAACGGTTTAGGTTGGAAAAGGCCTTTAAGATCATTGAATTCAACCATAAACCTAGCACTGCCAAAACCACAACTAAACCATGTCCCTAAGCACTATGTCTACATGTCTTTTAAATACCTCCAGGGATGGAGACTCAACCAATTCCCTGGGCAGCCTGTTCCAGGTCTTTTTCCTAATACCCAATCTAAACCTCCCCTGGTGTAATTTGAGGCCATTTCCTCTTGCTACTTAGGAGAAGAGACCAAGCCCCCCACCTTGCTACAACCTCCTTTCAGGTAATTGTAGAGAGTGATAAGGTCTCCCCTCAGCCTCCTTTTCTCCAGGGAACAATCGCTTAAGACTTGTGCTCTAGACTTTTCACCAGCTTCCTTGCCCTTCTCTGGACACATTTCAGCATCCCAGTGTCTTTCCTGTAGTGAGGGGCCCAAAACTGAGCACAGTATTCAAGGTGCAGCCTCACCAGTGCAAAATACAGGGGGACAATCACTTCCCTAGTCCTGCTGGCCACGCTATTCCTGATACAAGCAAGGATGCTATCCAGTGTTTTACTGCCAAGTAAAAACTCTTTTGAGAAAAAAAAAATCATATCTCTTCATAACCCACACATCTAAACAATTTCAGGTAAATTCTTGTCATAGAAATGTGGTGATATTCACTATGTTCTGTTGATTCCTTCAAATCAGTGTGGGACCAATGTTTTCTTTAATGGTTTTACCCACCAACTTCCTAAGAGACCCTTCTGAGTTGGTCTCAAGTGTAAACAAACACACAAACAGTTAAAATCCAAATCTGAGGACTGAATTGCAACTAGTTAAGATGGTACCTACCAGAGCTAACTGAGAATACTAAAAGCACCAGCAGACCTAAAATCTCACAGCTAATATAATGCAAGGAGGAGTTCGAAGGTGACTGCTTTTTGAAGGTAGCAAACAACTATAGAGTCTGTCTGCTGCTGGAGTTTCAGAGTTTCACTTGTCTTGATGAGAAGATTTTAGCTTCCACATTTATTCAAAGTATGAAGTTGTTTTGGCTGTAGAGAAGGCTGCTACGTAAACATGCTATTGAACGATGCTTGGCTATGACAGAGAGCACAATACTGAGGAGAGTATATAATTACAGTAATTACAGTATTTAATAGATTGCATACATTAAATGTGTACCCATCCTTTTGCACTTTCTTTTGCCTCTAGCTATCATGCTATCACTCATACTGCTGTGCAGTAGTTATTATTAGATCTTATGACATTATCATAAGACTTCATTTGTATTCTACGTAGAAAACATTCAATACCCTGGGCCAAATAGCAGAAATCCCTGTTACCTTCAGTAGAATTATAGACATTTTCAACAGCTGTGGACTTGGCTCTCCATGTAAGTTTTTATCAGGCTGATATAGACCAGGCAGTCATTATACTTTGCAAATGTGGCTTTCAAGAAGCTACCGCACATTGTGCAGAGTGTGAAGTTCTTCAATGACAGAGAAGAAAGCAAAGGGCACATCTCCCTGTTGAAGAACAGTAGGATGTAGCTCCATTGTCTGGAAAGTACGTACTACATTTGTATAGCCTAGGAGTCTTGTTCAGTCAGTTTAATAAAAGTAGAGTGAATTTTCTAATTTAGAAGAAATGTTACAAGCAACACACAGTCAAATCCAGGATCCATGTTATATGCACCTTTGGTGACTCTTCAGGCAGCATGACTGTATTATGCATTTGTTAATCCAGCAGCTGCTGTGGACGTCTGATTTCTTGGGAAATAGCAAGCAGTGGATCAGCTGCAAGTAAATGTAAGTACACCAGCCATCCCAGTTGCATTGCACAGTACTGATGCCTGATGCCCTGGACTGGGACTGTCCGTGGCTGCTGCCATGGCCTCCCCTCTCCTTTTCAGTGAATTAATTTTAGAAAAGGTGAAAAGACTTCCAAGAAAAGGTGAAATGCAATTCAGATCCAATTACAATTCAGAAGCGGTGGAGTGTAGCCATGTTGGAGCCTCAAAACCACATAAAATGAAATTGTTGTCATAATGAGAAGCTGTGTACAAAACAGCAAAGATCTATGGCATTTCCTACTTGCAATGAAAACGCTAGCCCAGTTTAGGAACACATCCCTCCCACCCCCTTATAATTAATGCAAAACTCATTGCAAATAACCAGATGGCAAACAACAAGTGTATTGTATACATATTGTCTTCCAAATATTTTGCTCCTACATCCTAGATGCCAGGGAATGCCTGTCATAGCATAAATATGTCATTGATAATTTGTCAGTTTGCCCTACTAATGACAGAAACTGTGACTATCAAAAATAATTTAAAAAGACTTCTTAAATAATAACTGTCACTTAGAAGTTCATTGAAGAGTCCTATTTAATAAGCAACAAATACAGCACTGCTTGCAGATAAGCTATGCAATATTGTATTGGAAAGATCTATGTGTTTATCTGAATCAAGTGTCAGTAAATATAGTCCAGACAAGTTAAATACACAGCACAGAAACTCACTTTTGTTGAGCTTCCTTTTTTTCCGCCTCCAATTAGCCCTTTTACTATTAGAATGAAACTCAGGCTTTGAAAAAGATGTAAGACATCACTGTTTACTGGTGTGGGAAAGCCATGTAGACTCTAATATTTTCATTAGATTAAAGATGCTTTGTGATCTTTAAAAAAAGTTCCCTATTTTTGAGGTTTACTTTCATGTATTAGAAAAAACCTCAAAGAATGAGAAAAGTATGAGATACGTGGGACCAGAGTCACCCTTGCTGTGGCTTGAATGGTCTCAATTTGATGTACACTCTGTGTATATTCACTCATGCTGACACTGTAGGATAAGTGCAACAGTAATCTGAGGAATAAAGAGAAGTAATCAGTTTTCACTACATATAAAGAGTTGAAGTCCTCAAAATGACCTCGTTGTAATGAAGAAACTGAAAGCATTTTAGCTTTTAGAAAAGCATCAGTTTGAGTCAAATTAATCTTTTGCAGATAGTATTTCATTAGGTTGAGGGGGTTCGGGTTTGGTGGGTTTTTTTTTGGTAAAAATTCAATATTTTCTTTCTCTTGGAAAGTATAAAAGTATGTTCAACAATCTTTGCTTGGTGCAGAGGTTTTTTGACTGCAATAAATCGTATCAGGTAGTCTGATTAATATGACTTGTGGATTAACAGTCAGTTGACCTGGTAATTCAGATTCTTTATTAATTAACAAGCAACCATTTCTTAAGAAATAATTGTATACTGGAAACTGCAGTGAAGCAACAGTGGTTCTGCATCATGAGAGGGCACCTGGGCCAAGTAAGAAATACTGCTTATTGTACTCAAATGATGACAGATACATGTACATGGCAGTGTGACTGCAGAGTCCAGAAGTGCTCCATTGCAAAGTTGGATTGTTGAGAGCTGAGAATCAAGGGAGTGGTGAGACACTAAATAAAAATCTGTACAGTAGGCTAAGCTTGGCTACTGATCTTGTTTGTATAGAGTAGCTTCAGGTGGGAAATCAATAAAAAAAAAGATGTGAGACACTTTTTTCCTATTTCTGGATTCATTTACAGAATTAAAAGCAAAGCTGAAGGTTAGAAGAAATAATACAAAATAATGAGAGAAAATAATGGACGTATAAAGGATTACCTTATATACATGTCCATGGTTTTGGTCATGTAAACTCTTAAACCTGTACTTTTCTAAAATGTTGAATGTTTACTATTTCATTCTACAAAAACTAATATTAACTTCTTGTAATTTTACACCAAGCACCCCCTGAAACTTAAGAGTGAGAGACATGTCACCCATCTTTTCTTACCTACAGTTAGATACTTTGTCTATGCTAGCTAGACTAATTACGCATTCAACGAATAGAAGTCAATACTTCTGGAGAGTTGGTTAGTCCATCTGTTTCTGTCAGTTATCTTATGATAGGCATGATAGAAATACATTGATTATAGAGGAAGATTAGACGAATACTGTAGAGTAGATAGCTAGTTTGCAAAGACTAGTGGGATTGACTCTCATCTTAACTGCAACTCTAGGCTTGGATTTTAAGAAAAATATAGTTGGATTTTCTTTCTGTATTGATTTATTGAGTGCTGAGAATAAAAAAAGTAGGTAAAGATTTCTGCAATAGACTGGCTTCATCAATATAAATTAATCAGGCAGAAATGAATCGTTTCACTCTTGTCTACAAAAAAAATAGCAAAATGGAGATGTTGACAGCTAAGAAGTACAATACACCTCTCCTGTCCAGGGCTGGCAATATGAATTTGTTATGCAGGGTCTCTCAATAAGGAATAGCAAGGAATATTTTGTTTCGTGAACTGATCGTGCATTAAATTTAGAAATAGACTGAGAATGACAAATCACAAGGGAAATAATAGCATCTAGCAGCAATCTGTTTTGAAATTGCTGAACTGAGTGGCAAACAGGCTACTGACTTCTGCAGAAGGCAAATTTTCGTCTTCAATTTGTAAGTAATGTAAAAATTATTTTTATAATTAAAGGATGAATGATGGAAACGGAAATAATTTTTCACAATGAAAACCAAGCTCCAGTATTCATAGGACTTTTGGACTACATGAATCTGGAAATAGTTTGTTCAGCTCTCTGAAGCTGAAAAATTACAGTTTCCATCCTTCACTTCTCGTCACACAGGCATCACGTGTGTAGAGTTGCAGTAGTATAGAGTGAGCATTCAGGAGAGTATGTCCATGACTAAACTTACAGAAAGTAATGAGAAAAAGAATGATTTGTACATGGCAAAGGCTGAATGAAAGGATAATTACAGGTATTTCCTGAGTCACTTTTAAGTGTAATTTGCCAGAGAAAACATAAGATGAGATTTTCTGCCAGATTAATAGGAAAAATACATTCATATGATGCTCTGTGCTATGTGTTTGTCTTGTTTTTTTCTAGACATAGAAGACAATTCATTAAATCCTGCTGATCCCAATAAAATGGAACAAGCAGGAAAAAAAGCTGAAATATACCATACAACTTGTTATAAATTTTCTGAGTGTTCCAGGGAAATAAAGTCACTCCGTTTCCAGGAATTGCTTTCTGGGAAGGATAAGTTTATTTTGGAGATATTTTGTGAAGAAGGGGGCTAATAAAAGCCAAGGTAATGGTAACACAAGCTGAAAAGCAAAAGCAAAACCCTAGATGGAAATGCTATAGCTTAATGAAAGACCGCTATGGCTAATCATCATAATACGTTTTTAGGAAGAATTAGAATAGTTGTCCAATACTATTGCAAATTGGGAGTGATGAGCTTGCTCTGTCNTTTTTTTTTTTTTTTTGGGAAGGAAAGCTGGCGGCAGGGAGGTGGGAATTTTTAGATAGAAAGCCACTAGCTATTTCCTTTTGCAAAGGTTAGTTTCTCATTTTTCTAGTCATTTATTGGTGGCTCTCAATCTTTCTTAGCCATCTCTAGCAAGCTCTGCTAAAGAGCTTAAAAACTATGGTTTTTAACTTTTATTTGAACTGTAATGATGATACACATAAGGTAAGATTTAATCTATATAATGAAATGGTTTTACAGCAACTAGTTCTTTTGAGGAATAGAATCACATAGAGTATAACTTGATAGCATTCTTTCCATTTTTTTTTTTTTTTAAGATTTTAGTATTGTACTAACATTGCTAGCTATATGATCATATATATATGTGTGTGTGTGTATATATATATATATATAAAAAATAAAACATTTGGATGTAATTGGCCGCATGATCTTTTCTGCCATTGGGTCACTTGCCGAGACAAACAGCGGCGGTGCCGACAGGCCGGCAGCCTAGCCGGGCGATGGCGGCTAAAAGGGGCTTTTCCCGTGTTTTCCCGGGGCCGGGACAAACGCGGGCACCGATAAAGTCCCGCCGGGAGCCCTCCGCTCGCTCGACAGCGGCGGACGATGCGGGGGCGGAGCCTGCGGGCAGCCGCCGCCAGACCCACCCCCTTAAGAGGCGGCCCTCGGGAGCGCGACGAGCGGCGGCGCGGGCGGTAGGGCGCGCAAAGGCCGGGGGGGAAGGTCTACCCGAAAGTGGCAACGTCCTGCGTCTGATGCACTTGCCAGAGCAGACGTGGCCATGCACGCTGAGCTGCCGGGGAAGCACGCAGCCACCCGGGTCGACGGCTGCAGGGAGTGCCTTCACCTCTCAGGGCTAGTGGGTGGTAGAAGAGGTGGCAGCTGCGGGAGGTGCCACCAGGTAGATGATCTCCTCGGCCTGGTGGCAGAGCTAAAGGAGGAAGTAGAAAGGCTGAGGAGCATCAGGGAGAGTGAGAAAGAAATTGATTGGTGGAATCAGACTCTGACCTCCCTGCGTAAAAAAAACGGAAGAGCCACTAAAAAAACCCCGAGCTGAAGGAGATCTGGTACTTTCCCCCTGCCAGGCTGAAGGCAGTGGACAAAAGGAGGCTACTCCATACTAGGGGAGGCAAGCAAAGTCCCTCCTTGCACACTCCCACAGGAAGGATGGGGAGGGACCCTTTATCAGGGAGTGTTACGATAGGACACAGGGTAACGGTTTTAAACTGCAAGAGGGTAGATTTACATTGGATATCAGGAAAAAATTCTTCATTGTGAGGGCGGTGAGACACTGGAACGGGTTGCCCAGGGAAGTTGTGGATGCCCCATCCCTGGAAGTGTTCAAGGCCAGGCTGGATGGGGCTTTGAGCAGCCTGGTCTAATGGGAGGTGTCCCTGCCCATGGCAGGGGGCTTGGAACTAGATGATCTTTAAGGTCCCCTCCAACCCGAACCATTCTGTGATTCTGTAAACATTACAGAAATTAAAAAAGCAACACCTAGTTACTTGTACAGCAAATGAATAAAAAAATACAATTTTAGATAGATACATGAAGCCTCAAATATTTATAACTATCAGGTTTAACTCTGACGTCATCTTCTTTGAACATTTTGGGGTACAATAAGCCTCAAATCTATTAAGTTATTTCATAGCTATCCAGTTACAGGCGTTGTTGAAAATTTTAGGAGGGTGTCCTGTAACTTACCTCAACCCTGTATCTGCTCATTATTTAATGGTAATTTTGGAGTTATCCCTTAGGCAGCACAATTGCTGACCAAAGTAAAACATTAAATAAATGGAAAGGAAATTAAACTCTTTTATATAAAGCTCCAGAATCATGTGCAAAACTCAGAGTCACTGTGGGGAATTTCCCAGGAGGCAAATGTTTTCCCAGTTGATGAAAATAGTTTTGACTACTGAAAGATGAAGATAAAAAGGTTTATGAAGAAAAAAATCCCAATATTAAGTAAATAGCTCAATAAAGGTATCTGGTGTAACATATGCACAAATATTTTAATGCAGAAAGGGGTATCGTGCTGTAACATTGAAACCAGTAGAACACTTTTCTAAAGTTCTTCTAGAGTAGTCTTTTAAATTATTGATATTTTAATGCATTAAAAAATTAAAGATATTTATGGTTGCTGGATTCTTTCAGAAAAAGTCTCTGGAGACTAGAGGGATATTTTGAAGTACAGTAAGAGTAGGCTTTCTGCTTAAAAATCAATGGCAAGTTAGACTTAATAACTTTAATAAAAATAAGAGAAAATGTTCTTTGCTTTTCTGCAGGTAGAATAGAAGCATTTTTGCTATCAAGACTGTAATTTCTTCACTTTTTTCCTTACCCCAGAAATCAATGAAACCCTTCTTGATCCCAAACCGCTTCACCGAAAAAAATCCATCACCATCTCGTATCGATGTGCTGCCGATTCTCCCCATTCATGTGCCTTTACAGGACTTTGCTGAGATTGCTCAGGGATGTCCTAACATCACATTTTCCTCACCAGCAGTGATTATCATCTGCATACGCAGCATGCAGAGAATAGCACTGTGGAGCCTGGCCAGAGGGGCAGCAGGTATTGCGAATATTGTAACAGACTGAGGACATGTATTGCCTCTAGTGCTTTAGACTACTCTTCCTGACGTCTGGAGGCCATTAGTGGATTTGTAGTGTTAAAGAGAAGCATATAGAAAAGAATTGCCTACTTTTTCCTTACCAATTTCTGTGTACAGAGGTGGTCATGATATATACATATTTCTTACAGTCTTAATATTGTCATGAAACTTCCATGGTGTTTTCCCAAATATGCCAAGAAATAGCAGTCTCTTGAAAGCTTTTAACGGGACTGCCAAGAGTTTTCTCTCAGGCTTTCCTAATGCTTCGTTTCTTGGGCCATTTGATATCTTTCTGTTAAGGACAGCCAAAAACTGATGTTATATATATATATATACACACACATACATACATACATATATACATACATACATATATATATATATATGTAGAAGTAGATTTTATAGTATTTTCCTTTAAAAATACGTCTGTTTATTGTTGTGGTTATTCCGTAACAGGGAAAGATAATACTTTAGTTTCATTAGAGGTAAATATCTTCTTTTAAGCCCAAATTATACATCACAAACTACTCAAGAATTTCACTACTACAGTGCAATTCTTTCCTGGTTTATGCAGTGTATGTCCAGATGTGTCCATAGTGATGTAGGACTGTTGGTAAATAAAGTAAATTGAAACTGTCTGGTTTAAGAGTAAAGCAGTCCTCAACTGCAAAAAAATTAAGGAAGACTTCCTGTGATACCATAATACATTGTGGTTTTTTTTTCCACATGTGTTTATTGGGGATTGTATTGATGAAGAAAATAACTTTTTTGGTGAAGTCACTGTTTGAGTTGATTTGTGAAAGAAAGAGATGTTTTTTCATTAAAGCAAATAGTAAAAAAAATTAGCATTGGGTTTTAGTGGAGGTTGATTTGCCTAGTAATCTGTTAGTATTGGTTTTGGATACCATCAAAAAGATTATCAGGTCCCAATCAATTCCTAAAAATAAATAAATAAATAACACCCTCCCACCCTAAAGCATCCTTCCTTGGACACGGATGCCTTAATTTGACACATGATTTTTGTCTCTCATACTTGGTCCATCACGGAATCCCAGTGTACAAAATGTCAAACGGGGCTATTACTCATTTACTTTTGTGGTGGAATATATAATTCTTGGAACCAAATACTACTTACAAATTAAAAAATGTTTCCTCTAGCTTCTGTGTGAATTAGAAATGCCTCATTAACTCTCCTTGAGTAAAATAGTTCAGTAATTCAGCACTTTCAGTAGTTCAACAGCTACAATTTAGTATAATTGAATTGCAATAAATAATATTTTACAGTCATGACTGTTAGTTTAAGAAACAGACCAGTAAAAAAATATAATATGAAATGTATATGCTTGAATAATTAATGTTTTTTTCACCTTACAGAATTTTTTATTTTCAAAATTGCATTTAGCTATTCTTTTCATTGGAGGTGTATGTCCATGAAAACCTATCCATGAAAGCAAGAGCACACTGGAAATTCTCAGAGCATGTTGATGAAGAAATAAATTTCATAAAGCCAACAACCACTGGAAAGTATTGCTAGAATGTTTGTGGTGATCTCAGTAGATCATAGCAAGAGCTGGGGGCAGATAACAATGTTATAAAGAGTTTATTATCCATAACAAGTATTTCCTTATTTAGGCTGCAAATGTGTTGACTAAAGCAATTCTATCTTTTTTAAACTTAGTTATTATTGCTGAAATTCTAGTGTGTTTAATGGGACGTCGTTCGCTCTTCTCTGATGACAGGAATGACTCTGCAGTCCAGTTCTATGATGCATTACGACACCATGTATCTCTGGGCTATCATCAGAGTTATTTTAAAATATTAAAGAATCTTAGCTCATAAAACGGAAAACAAATTCTAAAGCTGCAGGTGTTACAAAAACCAAATAAAAACGAAACTTTCCTATGTTCCTTATATCTCTCTCTCAGGACAGTATCATGATTTACTCTAACATAGGCAGACTTGCCTATGATTATATGCACAGAGATCTACTAAGAAAACGTATTTTAAATGGTGTTTCTGTTATTTGGAAATTTAGATTGGAGTAAATATCTGCTTGTGCTTTTCATGCTGACTACTCACTTTAGTCAACAGGAATAATGTAGTACTATCCTTTACCAAGGCAAATAAAAAATTGTGTCTTTAAAAGCGGATTATAGTTTTATGGAAATCTTTTGAAATTTCCTTTGCATCTGTGCCTTGCAGCATGATTTTTTTTCAAAGAACTCTTCATCTACATAAACAGTTTCTATCATTTATGGTTATTTTAAAGATAAGATCTTAAATGCTCACTCAGACTAAGTACTTTAAAAACTCTAAAGATGAAAGAATTTGATTAAGAAATGCATTTCTGCAAGAGTAATGTTGAGTAATGTTGAACTTCAAAGACAACTTAAAAAAGAAAATTTACATCTAATTTATTTTTATTATTTTAGTCAATTTTGTTTACTCTTAAGGTACCTAGGAGTCCCAAACTCAGACTGTCTTAAGAAATAATGTCTAATATGTTTAGTGAAACATATCAGATTAGAACTGTTCATCTAGTTTTTGGAAGTGAAGTTACTGTTCACAAAGGCGATTGTCTCCTATATCCTCTGATTTGGGATTAGAGGGAGAAAATGAGCAGGATGTCCCAGCCTCTACTCGGAAGCAAGACACTAGCCCTGTTGCCTTATGGCTGCAGAGACAGCTTGCAACTGGTAGGAGAAGTTAAGAAAGGTGGATTGTGTTGGGCAGATAAAGATACAAGGAAAGAGGATGAAGGAAGAGGTGTTACTCTACTTAATATCTGCTTTTTGCACTGCTTAAGGAGCAGAAATGCTTGCCTGCAACAAAAATGAAGATTTTCAAACTTATTTTGATTAGAAAATAGACAAGTTCACATGAGATGCATTAATTTTGGAGGAAAAGCAAATTACAGAAAGAAAATAGCTGTGTAATAGATAAGTAAATGTTAGCAAAGAACTCAAAATCAGTTTTCTGATTGCATGTCTTTGTCTTTGTATATACCAGACCTCTTACTCCAGAGGTAATATAACTTCTGTCTAAATACGTTGTTTAAGCATTGTTTAAATTATTTTGTTTTACCCATGTGTAATTCTATGTTTTTACATACTAATAATTTTTTTACATCTCTTATATCTGACTGGGAGAAAAAAAAGAAGTTATTCTAAAGTGTGAAAAATAAAATCTTGTGTAAAATTATGTTTAATTGTTAATAACAAGAAAATACTTATGTTTTATGTCCTTGAAAATATATGGAAAACTAGAAACTGTCCCATATATATATATATATAT
>VYZM01020075.1:1904-23490 GCA_013398915.1 Dromas ardeola | reverse complement strand
TGAAGTGGCAGCAGCAGCAGATGATCCGTATTTGGCTAAATCCATTTTTAGATTTTAGTCAATTCT
The DNA here is from genome assembly GCA_013398915.1 of Dromas ardeola. NCBI lineage: Eukaryota > Metazoa > Chordata > Aves > Charadriiformes > Dromadidae > Dromas > Dromas ardeola. The sequence continues at coordinate 23,424 of VYZM01020075.1, read as the reverse complement.
GAAGTAACAGGTTCCTCAGTACTCTCTGCTACAAAATGTCTCATGACATCTGAATAATTAAGTTTGCTAATGACATCCTAATACAGTTGTTATTAATGGCTCACATTCGAAGAGGTTGCTTATGCATAATATTAATTAATCCCCAATATTTTTTTTTCTTTTTGAAAAAAAGCAAGTTTTTTATTCTGAGGTAGCATCAACATCTTAATCAAATCTTCTTGTGCACCTGAAGTTAGAGATGATTAATCATGCTCACCTCTGCTGTCCTTATAACATGTTTTAAGATCAATAGCAATCTGAAAACATTCCTTAAGTTATGGCCTTCTATTTTTACAAATGGGTATCTGTAGCTTCTTACCTGACACTATTTCTGCTAACAACTGGGGTGTATTAAGTAATCCTTTACTAACAACAGGAATTGCAGGAATAGCTCGTACCTAGAGGGAGGAAAAAAAGCAAAAAAATAAATCACTATTTTCAAGTTTGTATAATTTTGTATGTTCAGTCATATGTTCTACTGATGACGCATGTTCCCCCTTGCCTCCCCTATATTACTTAGAAAGGTCAGTTTTGCCAATGCTTATATTGAAACCAGCAGGACAGTGACAAAGGTTAAGCTAGCCTTGTTTGAATAAGCCCAGCATTTTCTGATGGTAAGTCATAATGAAGACACTTTGCCTAACTCAGCTTGGCAACAGATCTCTTATTTCAAGTGAAAAAGATCACAGACATCAGTAGGAATTCATGCTTACAGTGATCACTTTAGTGATGTCGGGGGTTTTTTATTTCAATTTTATTAGTTATAGTCAGCTTACCTTTGTGCTTGGAATTGACACAGATGACTTCTGAGGCAACGGAATGCTATCAATCAGATCAAAAATTGCCTTGATTTTCTGGTCAGAAAGTCTGACATGCACCAAAGGAAGTCCTCCTGACACTTTAAACCTTTTTAAAAAAAAAATTGATTAAACTCCATGACAAAAAAGTACATACCAATTTTTGATTTAATTCTTACCAGTAGCTATACTTCTATATAAAGATCACATCACAGTAAAGCTAGTGATTCTGTATTAAAACCAGGTTTTGGACGCAGTTTAAACAGTATACTTAGTAACCAGTGAAGGTGAGCAGGGAACTACTAGCCAAAAAAGGTTTTGTAAAAAGTAGTAAGCTACTTCTATTTCTTAAGTTAATACCTTCAAGTTATAAAACGTAACTGAACCTTTGGAGAAAATACAATTTTCTTTTCTATAAGTACACAGTAATTAAAAAGAAGTAATTTCAACATTATTGTATTACTTTGCCATCCTGGTATCTCTCTCCACCATCGATTTTGCCAACTGTACATGAATATCCATAGGCTGTAATATGTGTAAAGTTGATGGATGTTGAAAGCGAGCCTTCTTCCAGTCTTCACCTGCAAATGTTTAGTAAATTTAGATAAAAAACCATCAATTCCTAATTGATTTAATTAAGATATCATTAAAGTAATCAAATGGCATCACTAGGAAAGGATAAAGAACCCACTCAAAGTAGAAAAACTTAGAACAATTTGGGTAAAGCATTTTAAGAGTTTTTTAATCTATTTTCAGTAGTTCTTAACAATATATTGCCTTAGCAGCCTTAAGCCCAATTCTACACTAAAAAATGCATCTGAATATAGAACCCTAAAAAAAACCCAGATAGATATATGGATAGATAAATATAAAACAGTAAGCTAGCATTTTGTTGACTACACAAACTTACGTCCAAATGAAGCATTAAGCCAAATTTACCCGTGTTTTCCTGCACATGATGGAAAACATAATAATTCTATGCATTTACCTTGCTTTCTAGCATCAAAGTAAAGAGGTGACGCACAAGTCCAAACTAAAAGTAAGCAGCTGTTTGAAGAGAAACTAACTAATTTTTTTCCACAGTTTAATACCATACATCTATCTTTTAGTTAACTACTTTTGGTTTGCCTTTTTTCTTTAGAAAACATATTTATTTATGACAAGTAGGTAGCCTTTATCAATCTTTTGAGTAACCAGTAATTATGTTGTTTGGTTACCTGTTCTTCCAAAAAGAAGTTGCACGTTTTTTATTTCCACATCAAACTTGTCATAAGCTTTGTCCATAATCTCCTCTAAAGATGAAAAGCTAGCAGCTTCACTACTGCCTTGATTTATGCTGTTCAGCTAAACACAGAAAGGACAAGATAAAGATAAGTCTACAACCTACATACATGTGCTATTAATTCTAGTGAAGATGAAACAGATGTTTCATAGGAGTTTATGATTGACATTTCTCCGACGTACAGAGAAGAGATCTTAATTCATTTCACACTTCACTTATCAAGAATAAGTAGACTTCATTTTTGTTACTTCTATCAATCCACTCAATTCAAGTTATGCAAAAAGAATTTTTCTTTTTAGTTTACAAGTTTACTGCTGGAGTACAACTAAAATAAATATTTAATCAGTCAGCTAAAAATCAGTTGAATTATTGTGATCTTTCAATTTTATAGGAGCAAGAGAATCAACTTTCAACGTCAAGAGAAAAGTTATATTCTCTTTTATTAATAAAAGGCTATCATTTTACAAAAAAAGAAACAAAAGTTCGTATGTTTTGCTGAAGAAATGAAAGATATTAAACGATAAGCGATTACAATCATGATTACAAAATGAAAGTGTTTCCTGGGGAGATTAACTAGTACAAGTCTATCTTAACAGCCCTGAACATTGATCAAATTGCTGACCCAAATTTATATTTGGCAAAAAATACAGTAAGTTAAAACGCATTCACACAGATTATCATCTTTGCCTTCTGAAAACAAGATAGCTTCAGATGACAGCTATGTTAAGAGAAAAGAATATTTTCTTCCTCTGAGCTGATAAGAGAGGTCATTTCTATACCTGAAATGTACCAAAGTCCAAAATCAGCAAATCTGATTTTTCATGGTAAAAACCCGTCTGTGGAACCACAAGGTAGGAAGGTTTCAGATTAATCTTCAAGTCAAGGACTTTCCGCATCTCAATAATATGAACTAATCCTTAAACAAAAAGGAAGGGACGTGAAAATTGAAATGCTATTCACAAGTGAAACATTTATGGCAGTCAACACGTAAAGAGATGCTATCTATCGGAAAGATAACGCACCTTCAGTAAAGCCTTACTTTTAAAACATTCTACTGATTTCTCAACTAAACTCAATGCTCCCCCCTACAAGTCGTCCACTAATCGTCCAAGTCAAAAACTCAAGTTAAAAACCCAATCATACTATGTGGCCAGCAATCAAAAACATAAGCAAAGTATTTAGAAAATTATATTGAAACATTTTAAGACGTTCAAGGGTTCGCCTCAGGAGACATTTCTTATTATCTTACCTGTAGCAGTTCTTTCCTTGATTTCTTCAAGCTTCATTAATGTGGCTGATGTTAATCTTTCAAGATCCATTCCCTTACTTGTCTGAAAGAATTCTACCATCGCATTTATTGTTCTCTTTTCAGAAAAAGACAGACAAGAATTATCAATATACACAGAAGTCGCTCAGTAAAAACCTAAAAATAGATCTTGACAGAGCAAAGAGAAAAGTGGCAGAGAAAGGAGAATCAGAAAGAGAGGAAAGAGTTTTGGTTACTACTCACTGCATCATATTTTATTTCCACAGGCTGTGATTCAATAGTAAGACTCTGGTCAGCAGTACTATCCTCTGGGTTAACGTTAAACTCTATCTGAAGCAGAGAAGACTTGCTATCCCCTATGGAAGTCACAAGAGATGGTACAATGTTTTCTTGTCTCAGGCCTGTAACGTACCAGTTTTCAAGCTTTGCTTCAACCCTAAAGATGATGAATAGTTGAATATACTTAATTAGAATACAGTAGAGTTCCATCTAGGAAAGACAAGCAAGGTGAGAAAGCCTTTGAAAAAGCCAAACATGATTAGCTCCATAAGACTAACATAGCACATAGTTAAGAAATTGTTACACTGATAAATTGGAAAAATAAATAGAAGGCAAGCTGTTCACAGCAACACAACTGTGGTATTTTCTTTTTACCTTCTGTTATCAGCAAGGTGGACCGAATATAACTTTCAGCTCATTTTTATTAAAAGAATCAGTTGCAAGAGAAAAGAAATGCAGATTATTTATGCTACAGGTGAAAACGAGCTAACTAAGATTTAACTATTACATATTGATTTCAAAAATCATTTATGGACTTGTTGTGGTGCAAATGGGTATTCTTTACTGACAGCTTTCCTGACAATAGCGTTAAGTGGAGTCAGTAGAAAAATACCTCTGAAAGAAAGCCATGTGAACACCACCAAACCACACAAACTTCACGAGTCCTTAGAAATACCTATTAGATACAAAACTGACTTTTGAGTCCTGGATATCCACCATTGGAAACCCTGACTTTGGGAGGCAACACAGTTTGGGCATATTCAGTACCACAAGCCTGGCTCCACTGAGGGTTACATTTTTCCAGAAAATTAAAGTCAACTAAATTACATGGCATGCATTCATGTAAAATATTCTCAAAACTTTTTTCATTTTTGTGCAGCATTCTGGCTGCACCTTTAGTAATCCCCAAAATATTTTTGAGCAAAAATATTTCAAGAGTCAGCAGCTGAGCTGGTGGGCGATCTTATGCACAATGTCAGAAGATCCAACCCGAACCATTCTATGATGGTGAAGGAACTGCAAATGAAAGCATGAAAATCACACAGACTCATTTTCCAGACACTGAAAGTCTTATTCATTCACTATATAATCCACTAATTTGTGTGCAACATTTCTGGTGTGCCCTCTCCTAAAACACAGGAAGGACTCCATTTCCTACATGCTGGTTAATCTCCTACCCACAATACACAGACACAGCTTTTTGTTTCTGTAGGAAGTAAGCGACACATTCAGTAGCTTGGCTGGAGCCCAGAGCATTTCATACTGCTTAGGTATCACTTCCCAAAAGTAATATTCAGCACTTCAACATCTGGATTCAAGAAAAAGCTTATTATTGTTTACGAAGACTAACAAATAGTACTCCTTTCTTCACTTCATTATACCTTATTTATCATGTCCGTAAATTTAAAAGTCAATATAAAACATAATGCACTACCCAAGAAAAGATACAAAAAGTGGGGGAGGCAGGGGGAGGCGGGGAGGAGCAGGGAGAGGAAGAAAATACCAATCCAATTACTTAATGGCTTGTGCTCCTGGGCGCTGTGATATTTTGGTACTCAGATCAATTATCTGTACTTTAAGAGTTTCTGCCACATTCTTGTCTTCTTTAATTATAAGAGAAGTGCTTAACAGCTTCAGTGTCACAACATGGGCAACATACTAGTGAGAAGAACAGAGAAAATTGAAATTAGTCATCTTGATACGAATAATTTTTCAGAACTCCTAATTTCAACCGATCTAATGAAATGTGGTATTTAAAGCTATTCCAGTCAACTAAGGTAAGAAACATATCCCTATGTAGAAAGCACAATACAGTCTTTACCTTCTTTCAACATTTATCAGTCATTTCTTGAATATAAACCAGTGTATTTCAACAAATTCAGAGCAGACATAGTCTGTATCGCTTTTCAGGATTCAGGGAGGTTTTTTTAAACCATGAAAGCAAGCGTAGCTAAACTACGCTCAGTAGAGAGCTAGCAAGATCAACAAACAAAATCATCATAATCCCATCAAGTAATTACATTTTAGAAGACATTGCGTATATGCCTTGGTTGTTCTTGCTGCTGAATGTCATCTCTCAACCTTGTCAAGAAAGGGTTTTGGCTTCCTGACACGTGTACCATTTTATAACTGTGTCAATCAGCAACTGAGGAAGAATCAAATAATACTTCTTATCTGAATTTGAAGGCTGCACCTTTCTTCAGGGTATGGAGAGAGATGAAAGCAGCTTTACATTTAATTTGGCCAAATTAAAAATGGAAGTTTTTCTACAAAGGTAAGCAAGAAAACAAAGAAAAAAAAAAAGGACCACTAGGACCAGTACTGGGCATTGTTTTGGATGTGTCTCATTGGTGGTAAGAGATGCTTGCTGCTGCTCTACTCTTTCCAATTTGACAGGAACAAAAGTTCATACAAAAGTACATGGCCTCCATGTTGCCACCCAAACAATTCTGAGCTTCCCTGTGTGAGGCACGTATAAGCTTGAGTAATTTATACTGAGAGAAACCTTACCATTTCACATTTTTTTTAGTTGTGTACTTTCCAGCTTTCTTCCTATAAGCACTCTCAAGAATACTGTACATGTAAAGTTTCATCTTGTATTCCTTTGCCAAAAAATAACTGTGTCAAACTTTTTTTTTATTTTATGGTTTCCTTTGTGTAGTAGAAAAAAGTACTACAACTGATATCTCCTAATATTAATCATTAAGAAAAATGTTTTAATAGAAACATAACATGATCCTTCTAACAAAAGCATCCCTGAAAGTTATACATATTGGGTCAAACAGGAAACAATCAGATGATAATATTCACCTTTATATAAACAACAACTATTCAATTATCGGAGTAAAACTGACTTTGGATCAAAAAACCTCATCAGAAAGAGCATACAGAGTAATTGAGTTTTCACCACAACAGGTGGCAAGAAATAGATGCAATGAAAAAAAGCTAACGTGGAATCTTTTTTCATTTACAGTTAGCTTTTTTCATTCTCTTCCAAGTCGTAAATAGGCATCTATCATCTAATTACTGTTACTTCTAAATCACTCCAGATTAGGGCTGTGCACAAAGCAGAACACCAAAGAAAACATTAGACATTCTATGTGTTTTCTGAATAAACTTTTTTTTTTAATCTTCTTTGTACGTTCAACATAGATTTGACTTGCACTGACACACATTCTACTGCTTATCTTAAGGCTAACATGCCTGGAGAAGAGAAGGCTCTGGAGAGACCTTATAGTAGTCTTTCAGTACTTAAAGCGGGCCTACAGGAAAGCTGGGGAGGGACTCTTTATCAGGGAGTGGAGCGACAGGACAAGGGGGAATGGTTTTAAACTGGAAGAGGGGATATTTAGATGAGATATTAGGAAGAAATTCTTTACTGTGAGGGTGGTGAGACACTGGCCCAGGTTGCCCAGAGAAGCTGTGGATGCCCCATCCCTGGAAGTGTTCAAGGCCAGGCTGGACGGGGCTTGGAGCAACCTGGTCTGGTGGGAGGTGTCCCTGCCCAGGGCAGGGGCTTGGAAATAAATGACCCTGAAGGTCCCTTCCAACTCTAACCATTCTATGACTCCATGATTCTATGCATCAGAAAGGTGTTTTGGTTGGTTTGTTTACTTTTAAACCATCCCCATAAGAAGTTGCTTACCTGCTTTGGTAAGGAAAGGTTATGGGAGCTGTCACTATACCCAATAGCAGTAAAAAGCTTAGCTTTCTCTTCTGGTGTCATTATTTCATCAATAGCTAAAAAACAAAAACCCACAAAAATTTGCACTTTAATTAGTAACGATAAGCATTTTTCCTCCCATTTGTTGTCTATTATACTTAATTTTTGCTGCCACGTTTCTTTGGTTCTTCATATTGCACTAAGTTCCATATTGTAAAAATTTACACAGAAGCAGTCTTCGTATATGGCTTTTCATACGTAGCACAGAAATCAATACAATTTATGTTACAAGAGTACCCATAATTCTCAATGATAAAAATATCTTTGAGGAGTACTATTACAACAAAACTCTGGTCTGCACAGCACATCACCAGAATATAGTATTCCAATCGTTGTGTACTACACTACAGCTATAAGCTCCATAGTCTTCTCCATACCAAGGTTCCAAAATGCTTATGGCCATTTCAGAAGTATGCCTTATTTACCAGCTCAATATTCGTTAACGGTAAGTAATACTATAAAATGGATCAATACTGCATTGCACTGTTTATGCCATACTCTCTCAATTCTGTGTAATAGAAAGCAAAACATACTATAACTGTCTCCTTAATGTATATAAAAAATTAAAGTTCCTATAGAAGTTAGTGCGATACAGTCTACACCTACTTTCAGGAACTGGTGATTCTTCATCTTCCTTTTTCCTAGATTCTCTTTTACTCCAGAAACCACTAAACCATCCTCCGCTTTTTTTTTCTGCTTCAGTGGTTTTCTTCTTCAGTAGTTTTTGGCCTGATCTTATTGTCTACAAACCAGACATTAAAATACATAATTAACAGTTACTACATATTTTGTTTTTCTGTAAATAATACACGTAAGTATGCATGTTCACCAGACATTTAACTGATGGACAGCACCACCACCCTGCAAGGGAATAAGAGCACTTTGACTCACTAGACAGAAGCAAAAAGAGGATCAGACGTGGGGGGTGGGGTGGGTGCATGCACACGCGCGTGTGTGGAAACAAGCATGTGTTACTTTTGCTTTGGTCAGCCTTTTTCTACACATTTCACTAGCATTTAGACTACCAAAAAACAGGAACCACATGAAAGACGGTATTTAACAGGATACAAGAAGCAATTACATTCCTTAAATCTAGTAGTAACAAACCTGAACACTGATCCTGTACCATTACATGTATTCAAAACTTAATTTGTACTCAGGCTTTCACTTTGCATTTTAAAAATCAAGGTCTGACCACAAACATCTCAAAAATAAACAGCATTATTATATTTTCATCTTCATTTTACATACATTCTGGATGTACAGACAAACGGAGGCTACATCGGCATGAACAGTAATTATATGATGCAACGACAGAGGTTAATTTTCACATCAGGAAAATAGCTACCCGTAGCACGATTCTCACAAGACAACTATTCTGAGCTTGCCCTCAGTGTGCCAGGTGGTTTTGTTCTTAACTGCATATACTACACTTTCCAAAATGATGTAACATGCAACTCCTCGTTAAGTGCCACATATTATTTCCAAAATAAAATGCAGCTAGAGACTTCATCTACCTTTTAACAACTCTCTGAGTTGCCTTTTAATTAGACTGGCTGTCCCCTAAAAAGAGAGTATCTAAAGGTGTAGGTAGGATGGAAACAGCTGTGCGTGTTTGATCTTGAACAGCTGCAGAACCAGTCTTGAAATAACAGAAGTCAAAGGAAAAAAACAATTGTTAAATCATCACCATTGGACAATTGCCTGAATGGTACAATGTGGGTAGCCGTAACACTGTGCGCACACCCACTGGTACGTTTTTGGAATTGGTTTCTAGTTCAGAAACTGATTTACTTATTCTTGTCCTGAAAGGATAGGAAACTTGCCTTCCCACCTCCCTATCCAATCGTACTCAGCACAAATTTTTTCAAGATACTGTCATGACAAAAACATCTTATTTGAAACATTACAATATTAACGAACAAATACTGTTTCTTACCTCAACTTGTGCTTGTTGTCTTGCTAAGACTATATTGAAAACATCAAGCTTTCTTTCCAGGTCCTGTAAAAATGTATGATTAAATCATTTGCCTCAAACACATTTAGGAAAGGCTCACTACTACAAGTTCTCTACCAGCTCCTTCGTATTTACACTCCAATTTCTTTCTAGACCTGCTCCTTTCTTTCAAGGGTATACCCCCCAGCCCCAGAAGTTCACTAGTAGATGAAACCTGATTTTAGGCAGTCTAATGTTTGTTGGGTTTTTTGCTGTTGTGTTTTGTTTGGGTTTTTTNNNTTTTTTTTTTTTTTTAAGATTATCCTTGCACTTCATTAAATGCATCCAAGTTCATTAATCTACAACCAAAAAGGGTTTATTTAAATGGCAATTTACTAGTTTTTTCTTTCTTTCCACAACAGGTTACACTGAACTTTAGATTAAAGTGGTATTGCCACAGAACCCTTGTGCTCTTGTAATACCACTAACCTTGATTACGGTCATGTATATTTAAAGATTTAATAAAGGCACCAAAATATACTTTCTCCAAAGAAAAAAACCACATACCTGAATTTGCCTCTGTGTTTCTTCTGACAGTTTACTCTGTGTCAGCTTGTTCTTGTACATATTTTTGTAACTTTTCAGAAGCTGCCTATGTTGTTTTATGTTACTCCATGACCACATTCGAGTATGTCTTTTGATGTGAACTTCAAGAACACTGTTACCTGCATATTTCCACCTACAATAATTCCACACTTGTGAGCAACTTCCCATTTCATTTGTGCATTACAACTTAAAATTTGCAGAAGCAGCTTATTAATATCCAAACACTTCGTTCATCACTTGTCATTTGAGTACTTTTTATAAAAGTTCTAATGGTTTCAACATCACTTTTCAAAAGTGGACTGAGGGCTTATATTTAATGCCTAGAGAACTATAAATCTGAATTCTCTATTGACTTCTGCATGTTTGCAAATTTGGGCTGTAACAGCGTTATGTACACTTAAGTAAGGTACTTTGACAATTAGCATCAGTTAGTAGTTAGAAAAAAACCACAAAAATGTGTATCGGCTCAAAACTTAAAAATTACAGTTGGTACACATATTTCCCTTGTAAGGCGTTTCGTAATTCTTTTCTTTAGTCTTTCTAAAATTACATTCTAACCTCTAGAGAGAACATTGGCATTTTGTTCACAGATTTTGGGGACCAGGGTTAGCTTTGCAAGCCAGATTTTCATCACCTGATTTTTTCTGCAAGCCTTTTCTACTTGGCTAAGCAAAGCTCTGTGGAAGTCGTAACGATATATGCAATCTAGTTTTAAAACTACGTTTAACCACAAAGGAGAATGAAGAGCCTGGAGAGGACTCCAGCATCTCCCAAAGAATGCACAAACGTACAGAGCTTACCATTGTCTAGCATTTTTACGGAGAGGTACATTTGGCCTAAATCTTCTGTATGGTGCATTGCGAACCATGTAATCTATGGACTCCAGAAGGTCTATCATGCTGAGGTACTAAACACAGAAAAACATGTTTCTTAGCAGAGGTTCAGATTTTGTCACAAGCAGTGCTTAAAGTACATTTATACCATGGTCTTCAGAATTTCCCAAACCGTACAGAAATTTAAGCCTATGCATTTTCATCAGTACGTAAAAGTGGACCAACCACACCCATTGCTCTCAAAGGACACCACCGTACGAACTTCTGGTTCCCTTGAAGAAGAAAAACAATTGGCATTTCTCTTACCCTGCTCAGCACAAAGGCTCATGCTTTCTCAAGCCAACCATATTCTCTTCGTTTGTCAATACACAGCTTCCCCAATTTTATAACTGCCTTTGCATTAGTTAACCTTATTGGTACTGTTCTGAACTCAGATTACACTCTAACATCAGTCAGAGCTAAAAAGCTATCTAGCAAACTAAATGTAAATTATCACTGAATAAATGAAAGTCACCACTAGCATTGCTGGGGAGTTCCTTGCTACTTCAGCAGGCTTTGTTGCCAAAGCCAATGTACTCCATTCATTCCTTTGCTTGTATCTTGGCATCTCTGCAGTTACAATGTTGGCTCATAGTTTTACAAGATAAGGGCTACTCATAAGAATGATTCCATTCTCTATGTGAAAGGAATGCTATTGAAAAGGCTGAATACAGATCAGATGGTCCTCAGCGGGTCCACAGATAACAGGGTCGGACTGTCGGGATCTAGCACCAGGAAGTGTCTGTTACACAAAGGGAAAACACTTTCCCTGCAGCTACTGCTAAACAGTTTAGACAGTCTACTTGCATACAAGCATAAAATTCCCAAAGAATGTTTTCCAACAAAAGTCCTACAGTTCATCATAAATGCTGAAATAGGTGATACGGACACCAAGCCAACTTACCTGTGGCTTAGTGAATTCAATGACAATTCTCTGTACTTCCACATTACAATCAATCTTGGGAGTTTTTAGTTCTACTTCTGCATATGGGTTGATATACAGTCTTGCAGAGGCTGACACTGGTCTAAAAACTTGATAAAAAAATTGAGATTAATTTTACGTTTACAATTAAAGTACGGGAAGCAGTCTTAAAGTACTTATTTCCACTGCCTGATATATCAACCACTTTGTACTGATAACGTGTACACTCAAGAACCACAGAATCAGGATGCAATTCTCACCAAAAATTAGGTTATCCCGCAGTAGCCAAGAAGCATACAAACTCATACGGTCCATTATGTTTAGGTTTTTGTGAAATAAAGTTAGTCTGGGCATGCCTGCATGATCAGGTCAGGCTGTTGTACACACTAACATGCTCAGAAGAGTTTACATTCACTCATTGCTAGCTTACTTACTGTACTCGTAGTCTCGAGGCTCGTTACCACTACATGGAATTCCTCTTTTCAGCTGATCCTGTGAAGGAATATGATACTGTCTAGCAATTGCTGAAGAGAATTACTTGTTTACAGTTCTCTAAACTTTGAGTAGACCAACTTAAGTTCACATGTATTTTGCAAGGGCCTCCTCCCCCTAAATGGAAAGCTAATATAGCAGAAGCACTTAAGAGTGAAGGGTTTAAATACACCAGATAAAAAAATTTCAAAGTTTCTCATAACAAGTGACAGGTTAGTACAAGTTTTATTCAACTTCTGTCTAAATCTTGCAATAACAACTAACGTATGTTGATTTAGTAACATATAGCTCATGTGTACACTCAAACATGTGGCATAACAGATCAAACATTTGTTTTTAAACTCCTTAAGGGTACCAGGAGTACCTACTCACATTCTACCCTTCCTCATTTTTAGCACATAAGGAGGCCACTTGAGCCTTCTGGTATTCTGCAGGTACAAGAGGAATTAAAGACAGAAAGAAGTCAAGAAAATAACAGAACAGCCCAAGAGGCCTGAAAAATATCACGCTAGAACCAAGTCTTAATTCAAAATGAGGTCTGTCTGATGCTATAATTCTTCAGCAATTTATTGAGAATGCTGTATTGGAGCCCAAACATTTCATCTAGTTTCAGAATTGCAATGGCACTATCAGTTAAAGCAGGAGGGCTGCTTTTAGGAAGATGTACATATTAGCTATTACATGAAGGCAGATGAAGTGCTTGTCCCCATTATATTTTGTAAAGACTATCAATATTAAGAGTTGTTTTCACAAAGAAAAGATTTTGTAACTACAAGTGTCTTCAACCTAATCCTTTTGCCAGTTCCTTATTTAAAAACTGGTTTGTATTTTATAAAAGGTGCACTTTCTCATTTAAAATATTTGTATTTCAACCTATATCCTGTTTGCTGGTCTGTATTAATAAAAGCTAAATTTCAATGAGATTAAGTATAAAACAGCTAATCTCACAACTAGCCACATACTCATGTTATTGAAATAGGAAGACTGCGGTACAAAAGTAACAGATTGCTACAGATTATGCAGCTTATTTTGACTACAACATAGACCAATTAGCTGCTACGATAAATCTGATTTCCTGATAATGCTGCTTAAAATTAAGACCAAAAAAGCCTGTCTGGATGGGAGACCTAGCTTTCTGGGAAACAAGCTACACGAAAAGTTACATATAAAATGTACTTGGGTATTTACTGCAGATAATGTTACTAAACAAGACATGTTATTTGCTATTTGTTCAGCTCCTGTATTGGTTTTAAAGTTCTGAAGAAGAGAGGACTTCACAAGTGGGAAAGAAGATTTACACAAGTAATCTTATGCCCATGATGAATTCCATTCTTCCCCTGTGCTTCTTCAAGTGTTCTCAGATGCGTTCTGATCTTATTCCTGCTCTCCCTCTCTTCCCCTTTTAGGCACAAGGACACAAAGATGACTAATCATAATTGACAAGTTTAACAGAAGTCATCAGTCAAAAGATGCAAAAAAAGCCAAATAATGGAAATGATGCCAGTATGCAAAGTGATACTAGAATACAACGCCAAAATTGCTAAGGATTTCAAGAACTGGAAAAACTACAAGTGGTGAGATGCTTTAAGAGGTGGTCAGAATACTGGATACCATTTGCTGCAGTGGAATTGCTCTGCCTCAGCATTCAAAGAAAAGTTTGCATTACAGCAGGACATGCTGCAGGCTTTGGAAACAGGCAACTCCATTTCACAGTGATGGAGGGCAAATTCCCAATTCTTTCAGAAAGAACCTGTTAAAAACTTGCTTGACGATGGAGTAGGAAGTGGTACTTCCCGATACACAAAAGTTAAGTGCAACAAAACCACATCAGCACCTTCACTTGCAGCTTAATTGATAGTAAATTGAAGTCTCCTTGAACAGGCACAAGATCTATGCTGCCAGACATGTCAGGTTAAGCCCGCAAAGCCAGCCATCCACTAGCATGTCACGGACTGATTCACAAAGGATCTTACTGACAGTGCTGGAATGACACAGATGAAGCACTAAGACTTTTGCCACTGTCAATGCAAGCCGTGTATTGAGTTGCATCTACATTTCACTTCAGACTGAGATAAAACAGAGCAAACATCCACAGACAGGTAATTCTGAAGACTCCTGTAGCTAAAGTAACTTGGTTTTTATTAAAAAATATGTATGCATTTGTGCTAAACTGAAAAAGAAGAAGTGCAAGTGCTCTGAGGAAATTCAGCTCTTTAAAGAACAAGGCAAGAGACCGTAGACAGGAAGAGGAATTAATGTATTCATAATTTCTACATACAGTGAATTTACACCTGAATTTTGAGACAATAAACAGTGCCCTACAAGGGGAATCAGAACAAAAATTAAAGGACTTGGGTTTCAAGTTCCACGTAACAGACAAGATTCAAAGAACATTAAACAACTGGCTGGTTTTAAGCACTTCACAGTTTGGATTCAACCTTCCATACTAGTACCAAGCTCGTTAGGTTAAGGGTATATTTTGTTAAGGAGAGAATAAAACAAAAATAAAGATACCTGTAAAAGATGAGCACAAAAGAAAAAAAAAAGGAAACAAGAAGTATTGTACAGGACACAGAGAACACCTGTATAACCTTCATAAAGATAATGGGTCAAAAATGTACCATTTTTGCAGAGAACATATATTCATACCAGAAATAAAATGCAGATACACAGACAGCATACACGGCACATCTGATCTTTTCCACACTAAAATGAGATTCAAACAAACTAACAGTAATCAGATGTCCACTATTCCAAGCAAAGTGCCTTGTTTTCATAACCCATTTTAAAGTTTACTTTCAGAACCTAAGATATTCAGCAATGTACTACGCAAAGGTCACTAGAATAACTAGCTGTTTCTCATTACCTAAAAATGAACTCTTTTAACCACGTGAATGAAGTAGACATCTGAAATAAATTTAACAGTAATGGTGCTTTTGCAACTCAGAAGTCCTCAGCTGTCACACAGAAAGAGGATGTGTGGCCTCAGCCACAATACCTATATGTCTATATAACTGCCCTATTCATACTGACAAAGTTCCCAGTTTTTCTTCGGGGAAGTAAGACTTAGAGAATAACACAGCAATGAAATGAAAGCAAAACAATTACTTCCCACACTTAGAATATTATGAGTTGCAGTATTCCACTACTCATCTAGCTAACAGCAACTCAAAACATGAATCAATCAGAAAAAGCTAGATGTAGCCTCCAGGAAGCCCCTCCCCACAAATTCGATTTTATTCTTTCTCTGTAATTACCATTTTAAGATATCTGCTTCTCATTCTGTCTTGATTTACCCTCACTGCCCTCATGCTGCCTCATCTTCTGCACTGGAGCACCTTCATCTAGTTCTCTGGTCTCTATACCACCTGAGTTAGCTGCATGAAGTTGCATAAAGTATTTCCAGCATCATCTTTTCCATACAGTCTACCTTAATTATGTTCCACCCAACCTCAATTTCAAAAGTCTTCATAATTCAGTCCTACCGCATATTCCGGATTTGAAGTTGTGACCCTCTTCTGTCTTTCAAGCATAACACATTCACCCAGCTGTATAACTTAGTCTACTAAAGCTCTTCAAGATTTTGCCAAAGCTACTTCCTATAATAAGGGAAGCTATCTTGAAGAACTACTACATTAGCCCCTCTGCAATTTTTCCTTTCTTTGTTTAGGTCTGACAATGGACCCCTACCTACCTAAGCTTTGATTTATTAAAAAGCTAAAAAAACTTTTTTGTTTTAACGTCTTGTTTTTCTATATGGCTTCACTCTGTTGGCTAATTTCAGTCACGCAATTTAGGTAATCTGGATAACGTGTGATATAAGCTCCTGTTCTGATAGAGATCTAATATTCTGGATTTTTATTAATTCTATGCTCGTTTACTATCTCAATGTTGTCTTTTTCATTACAGTAGCTATGTAATAGCTCATATAGCCCATATATTTAATAAACAGTACTGGGTAAACAGCACGAAGTCAAGATGAATATGCCAATAGAACCTGATTTTACAGACACAGTTTCTGACCTTTTCTAAAACCTATAGGGTTGATAACACAAGAAGTTCACAAAAAAAAAAATAGCTATCAGTGATGCAATGGATTAATGTATGATCCTGGTACCAGAATACAGTTGACCATAAGTGTGAGGAGCAGGGTGGAAATTAGCATGGTGTACTTTTGAATACTATAACAGCTATAGAATATTGTACTGTTTAATGCATTTTCTTCTACGTTACCAGTATTTGTTCACGGGAGCCACGATAATACATTTTGCTGTTTATGTTCCAATAAGCACTGAGGCTGTCCAGGCACAAAAGCTGCACAGGAAAGAAAACATTCAACAGATTCCATACACAGTATTCAACCCATTCTATGAACTTAGCTTTCCATTTGTGAAAGGAGAAAACAAACAAAAGCAGACTAGACAGCAAACCCAGCATTAGCATTGAGATGTATTTAATCTTCTAATACTATTTTTGAAGTGAAAACTGAATTGCTAAAAAGCAAGGTCTTAAAGCACACAAGTTCACGCACATCTGTCAAGTATGACTCTGGATTGCAGGGGTGAGGGCGCACAAAACCAACATTTGGCCTAATAAAGAAGCCAGGACTATTAAACCCTTCTTATAGCATTTCTGTAATTTCTTAGATCTTTGCATACTCCGTTCAGCATGAGGCTGGGTAGCAGGGAGAACAGAGAGACTGCTTAGCTACCAGAATCCCAATTACATCAGGCACACAAACTACAGTAGGAAATGGCAATTTGACAACCTATTTGAAAACACAGTTACCATGCAGACTTGCTGTATAATGCATTTAGTGAGAGGATCAGTGTTTGCATTTAAGGGAAATTATTTAAATCATGCAGCTGAAAGTTATGCATTACCTAAAGTCAGTAATTTGTGCTCTACTTCTGTTTAAAACACATAGCAAAATTTAAAAAAAAAAAATAAAACAGGAGAATTTGCAAAGGAAATTATTTTTCCAATTTTTATTTAGAACCCCAGACTATTTCCCTCCAAGGTCAGTCACTCTCTTCACCTGCATAGAAAAATAAAGCAACACATTACCTTGTATATTATTTTTGCAGCTTCATTCAGAATAGAAGGTGTCCAGTTCTCGTTTGTCGTCTAAAAGTTCAAAGTGATAAAAGTCATTCCGTGCATCTTATTTAACACATTTGGAGTTGTATCCTATACTTTGAAGCACAGAATGCATCATTTTGGTGCCACCTGATTACAGAAGCCAGTTTCTCTAGATTGCATACACACAAGCCAAAACCCAAACTAAAATTTGTCAGTTTATTTTGATTTTCAACTCCTTATCCTACCCATACAATCCCTAATATCTAAGGAAAACAGGGGTTAGCTGTAATTTTTTTCCCCCATTTCTCAAAAGACCTGGCAAAATAGCACATTCTTTATTGTCATGATGTAAAGTTTGCCCTACTTTATTTATTAGGCCTGTAAATAACCTGCCCTATGAGAATAAACATATTCAGTTTTAAAGACCACTTGGACCATAAGAACAAATCACTAGTCTCAGAAAGTGTGATGTTCCTCAAATGTCTTCCCTTCTGCTTGCACAAACTTCAAGTACTATTTGCATGAATAAAAGACTATCTTCGCTTCCAGCTGTATGCATATATTCATTATATCGTCTTAATATGTTACTTTTCCTTTCTGCTACTCCAAAAACAAGTAAATCAAAAACATAAGAACATGCATGCATGCACACATTACCAGTAAGCTAAGCTCGCTCAATGTCATTCCCAAGGAAATCGGACACTGTGGATCTGTGATCTACAAAGATATAAAAATAACAGCTATTTACTTCTCTTGCTGCAAACAGAGATGTATCATTTAAAGTTGATGGAAAACCTGAGCTGTTTTGAGGATCTTCCTCCCCTTAATTATTCTAGCTGATGCACTCTTGGAACCCCCTAAATTGGGCCAAAACTAATATAGCTGTAGTGTAAAGACTCAGGACTTCAATTCAAGCTGAAAATTTCCTTTCGGCTTCTACCATCTTCATACAGAAAACAACTAAAAACTACAAAGTACCACATCTCAGTCAGCTATATTATTTTCTGACTGCCATTCCTCCCACCCTTTTTAAATTCAGAGTCTCTGAAAATAGTCCCAAAACAGGTTTGAGAAATACTCTATATCCAATGCTTTTCTTTTACATTCAATCATCTCATCGCAAACTGCTCTATCATTTTCCTAAAGGAAGCTGGAAAGAGTAGAGAATAATACCAGTTCGGTTCACACAAACATTTACATTTATAAATTAAGTGCTTTCAGCTATTTGCCTTCTGACTCATCTGTAACCTCACCAGTTTCTGCCATTCTGGACTTTACCCAGGACACTAAAAAATTCTGTACGCCAACTGCACACACTAACACATGACGAACAGCCACCATCCACATTTAGTGAACAAGGCACCACGGGACAAGGCAAAAGAGAGGATATCTATTTCACATATCCAAAATATTTCTGGCTTTCAGTCATATGTGGGGTACTCTATTTGAAGTGGTGCAGAAGAAACCACAGCAGCTTTTTCAAGGTGGCAGATAATAGTTTCTCTCTATGGACTACACAATCATGACTGAACCGGAGTCCAATTTAAAATGAAGAGAATATATTCCAGATACTTACATCATCTTCATATCTAACATGAATGCCTGTGATTTTGACTTGCACATTTTTTATAACTTGAGTTGCAAGCTTTTCCAAGAAAGTATCTTTCTTCTCCTCCTTTGGTTTTTCTAAAACAATAATTTTTTATAAGTCAGCATTCGGTATAGTACTTGCATCTTGAGCTTAACCACACCAACGGCTACACTAATGTAAATCTAATGTTTACTCTAACGCAAATACTTAACATTTAAGTTTTCACTTATTTAGATTACATATTCACATTTTTTTCCTTTTCTGTACATCCGTATTCTGAAGGTGTGATGTTAGCTGTGTGCGCACAACACAACCATAAGGAAATTTATGTCTAAGTTTCAGTCAAAAGAGTTTAGCTTACAGCAAGATATTGTTTAATATACATGTCCCCACTCCTTCCAAGGTAAAAGGTTCTCTCCTAGAAGTCCCTCAGCAATTAACTAGGGGCTTTCACGAGCAAATAGGTAAGACAGTGTAATTTAACAGAAAATACCCATGAATAACCAGGTGAAGATGATACTTGAACAACAACAGACCAGTCCATCAGAGCCTTTCATACAAGGCTGCCTGAGAAAACTAAAAAGCTGGCATACCATGAGTGAAAACAAACAGTTACTCTGAAATGTTCTATTTCTTCCATACTGGACTTCTACTGTGGCCATTTAAGCTAGGTCTACATCAGACTTGGCTATGCCACATAGTGAGACTTGAACTTATGCTGAACAAGATAGGGTAGTACAAGTTGCACACTCACAGAAGTTCATCATTACACCCAAGACAAATGGACACATGCCGAGGCCAGGGAGGTTATTTACAATCCCTCATTATTTAATGACATAACTCTAAAAACATTATCTCAGTCTGTGTGTCTTAGCATTTTACCTAAAACGTGGCTTGATGAGCTGCATGTTCTCTAGCTGTCTTTACAGGCTACCTTGTCTTGTTCAGTATCCACCTTACAAAGTGGCTATCCCAGTGAAGTGCCACTAATCGGCCTACCAAGCCTGTACATTTTTGTTGGAAATGCTACAGATGGATCAAGTTGAAGAAACAGTCATGGCTATTGAAGCAGAGAAAAATGAGGACTACAGGTTTTGACTAAGTTCAGGGTTGCCCTCTGAGTTTGACTTCTTGGCTTACTTTAACTGTACCTTTTTAACTACGCAATGCACGCTGAACACCACAGATATATAACTTTTTACATCTTGCTATAAAAATTAGGACATTTTTTTTAAAAAAAGTCTAAGAGATTCAAAAAATTCCTTTAAAAATGAAAAGACTTCACTATTGAACATGATACAACACTATTTTAGTCAAGAGAGAATTTGATTTCAAGTAAAAAAATTAGTCAGGAACTCAGAAGAAACCTAAACATTATGCTACTTTTACATGCAACTCACATTTTCTCCTACTAATCATTTCTTCACAACTGCCACTCCCTATTAACAGAGGCCAACACAACACTGATAAAGAAAAAAAGAGGGCAGAAGTACTTATCAAAGCTTCATGACCTTCAAGTGCAAGCAGGCAACCCATTAACATTTTTCCAGCCAGATGCAGCTACCAGCAGCAATAGAAGTGAGATACCTTACAAAGTTTATCTAGGGTCCCCACAAAGTTTTTACACCAATTACAAGTCTATGCTGCAGCTTACTCCAAGATCAAATATGTAACAATACAATCACAAGGGATACTGCAACCCGTTCTCAGTCACATGCTAATACTGGAGACCTGGATAGTTTGGTACTTACGGACAATGATTATCCTCTTAGGGAAAAACATCAAATTCATTGCTATCAAAATATCAGTCATAACACCAGTCCGTCTATTTAGAACAGAAGCTAAAAGCTGCTGAAAGACTGTTTACTGCTATATGATCAGTATAGTATCATATTTACTTTACTTAGCTGCTACCGGAATATTACAAAAATTAGATGAACAGATATCTCTTCCACATGCAGTTTTTCCAACAGTCACAGTGAAGTGCCGCTAATCAGCCTACCAAATGCATACATTTTAGTTGGAAATACTACAGATAGCTCAAGTTGAAGAAACAGGCACAGCTATGCAAGTAGAGAGAAACAAGGACTTTCTTCAGCTTTATTGGATCAACAGCAAGAGAGCTCTCGCCAACTTAGATCCTCTTTCAAACAAGAGAAAAAAGAGTATCAGTGGATAGCTAAGACTAAGAAAAAACTAATCCAAACAGAAAGAAAAAAAAGTCTTTAAAAAAAGTTAAAAGCCATAACTTTTACCCACCTTTTGAGTGACCATGACATTTAAAGGGTCTCTTAAAATGCTTTTTATACTTTTTACGCTTACGTCCTTTTTCAGTGCAAGCAATTTTTTGGGAAAAGGACAAAAGTCAAGTTAGTAAAGCAGATATCTAAGAAAGCATAAGGAAAGATGGAAGAAAGTTTAGCTTGTCTTAAAGCAGAATGCCTTAGTAAGGTCTCATTAAAAGCTTTTAAAGAACTTCAGATCTGTTAAGGACGCAATCGGCTACTTGTCATAGCACAGAGACTTACTTTTCATAATTTATGTATACCTAAATTCACTTTCAGGGAAGCAACTGAAACCTTGCTGCCTTTTTTTTTTTTTTTTTTAAAGTCATTGAAGTTCAAAGCCCAA
>VYZM01020072.1:463596-529532 GCA_013398915.1 Dromas ardeola | reverse complement strand
TGTGGCCTTCCTCTGGACCTGCTTCAACAGTCTTTCATGTGCCGAGGGTTCCAGATCTGGACACAGTTTGTCTGCGTTCAACTTTTTGTCTCCAACTAGTTTCTCTAACCAGAAATTCATGAGTGGAGTGCTTAGTATCAGAGCTAACTGAGCAGAAAACTTCTGTGATCTAAAGAAACCAGAAGATTATCATTTCAAGTAGCTGCAAATATTGTGAAATTGAGCATATTGTTGATTCTTATTATTTCTTTACCTTCAAGACAAACGAAAACAGGGAGTTTTACACCATGTATGAACACTGTGTCTAAATGGTGCCTGCCCAATAGAGTTTATAGTCCAAATCAACAAGGCAGGTGGTCAGTGTCTGGGAGAGGTATGATGACACTTAGGGAGACAGTTCAAACTGATCTCAGGCAACATATGCCAAATCCACAAAAAAAAAAAATGAAGTTACTCAACTTCTCTGATGTTGGGTACTCCAATTGAGTTAGTGTAAAGCTGCGTGTGAATTAATGTTTGAAGAGTGGTATATTAAAGAGCTATATGAGAACAAGCATGTTCAAACACCAGTTTTAAAGCTAGGAGAGGGTACCACAGTTCCTATAGGGAGGAGTTTGGCAGGAAGAGTGTGTGATGATCACAGATGGAGAGGAGAAAGCAAGGGGCTTATAATACCAAGGCTATGGTTCTATGTTAATGTTGTGGGTTTTTTTCAGGAGCAGATACAGTGTAGAGATTACACAATGTACTACTGCTCAAATGCATTCACTTACTTGATTCCAGAAGTTACTTTCTCTCTGTTGCACAATTCAAGTGTTTGCACTGTGATACTTTAAGGAAGATCTGTTAAGATAATATTTTTCTTTTTTTTTTTTAAACTTTGCAAAGTTATTTGTGGTTTGTTTTGTTGGTTTTTTTAAATTACTTGTTAGATTTTTGTTTTTTAAAATAATATTTACAGAATCCTATCAAGGATACAGCTAGGTAAAGACTTGAGTCAGCACAACTGAAGGATAGTAGCCTCCAAGAAGCGTACAAACCTCAAAAGTAAAGGATATACAAACTTAAACCAGACCTGTCATTGGTGGAATAGTAATGCGCAGTCACAGCTAAAATCATGAGTCTGTTTTGGAAGGTAGGGACACGTGCTGTTGGTTTTGGTAATTTAGGTTTCAGCTTATATGTTTAATTTTACTTTTTTTAAGCCAATGCGTCAGTAATAGATTTGAGGAGGCTTTTGAGTGAGGTAGATTTTCTTTGGGGCATATTATATCATCCTGTATTTAAGAGGCAGAATAATCCTGTGATCGTGACGTAGAATTTCAGAAGTGAATGTGCTATACAAGTATTTTAACATGAAAACTTATGTATGAAGTTTTCTAATACTGTTTAAAGGAGAAGGCATGGGGAGAACTCCCAGGAGTGTCACTCCCAGAATCTGAGACACCTACCACTTTGAGAAAATGCCATGTGGTGATGCTTTATTGTCAGTAAATGTTGTACAGGTTGCCTTGGAGAATCTGCTTGCTGTCTTCTCTACAGTGCCTGTGAGGTGCTTCTCCCTCTCCCCCCCTCTCCCTCTCTCTCTTGTTTATAGAATCTATACAAGGCACTCAGGCATGCTTCTCAAGTGTGGAAAGACA
The DNA here is from genome assembly GCA_013398915.1 of Dromas ardeola. Taxonomy (NCBI): domain Eukaryota; kingdom Metazoa; phylum Chordata; class Aves; order Charadriiformes; family Dromadidae; genus Dromas; species Dromas ardeola. The sequence goes on along the minus strand of VYZM01020072.1, from coordinate 527,889 downwards.
CATAAGGATAAGCACTTACGGGGATTTTTCAAGGACACTGAAGTGGTTTAAGTGTTGTTGAATTCCCTTTGACTTCGGACTAGCTTGTAAAGCCAGCAAGACTGTCTGCAACTTCAGGTCTCCACCTCACTGCTCTGAATAATGCTGACCTTTTGTACCAAATTATTTCTGCTGGGTAGGATGGAGGGAGCAGAATACTGTAGAAGAGTCCGTGGTCAGGACACTGGCTTAAGATGTATGACTTGTCATGTTTAGTGCCTTCCATAACCCCAGGGAAGTGACCAAGCCTACCACTTTTTTCCCTTTTTGTGGTACATTGCCTGTTGCTAGTACAAAGTGTAACAGCTCCAACAAGAGCACTTGAAAGGGGAGACACTTGGCGGTTAGGTCTTCTCATTGCTGTGAAACAGCTAGGCGGGGGACTTGAATTTGGATATCTACACCCCAGGTGAGTTTCCTAATCACTAGGCTCTCATGAGATTGAGGTGGGAGGGAAGATCCCTGACTAGGAATGGCATCTGGACATGTGATACCTTCCAAGTTTACTCTGCATTTTGTTGAATGAAAAATGTGAGCTCAGTAAGAAAATTTCACACAAGCTCTGTTCCAAGTCAGTTCACAGTAAAACTCTGTGTACATAACATGAAACTTTAAAGTGTGAACAGCAGTCAGGCTTGAGTTCCTTTCCATTCTTCTCTTCTTCCTTAGCTATGCACTTTGAATAGCAGAGAGGGGGAAAACTGTGAAAAGGTGCTGCTCAGTATTTGATATTTCAAAGGCTGTTAAACTACTCAAAACAAATTTCTTTTGAAGCATACAAAGGCTATTCCGTTTCAGCTTTAATTCTCTGCCATGTTCAGTGTCGTTGGTTTTCTGGTTTTCATTTTATTTTGATTTTTATGTTGTATCTGAGACCAATACATACCTTTCCTCTCCTTCTTCTGCTCTTAAAGTGTCAGCACAGGGTGACAGAGCCCAAGCTTTTTGCTTTAAAATAAAAAGGAAAATTTTAAATATTAATGTTAAAGTTTTAAATATGGGAAAACTTGCAGTAATTAAAATATTTTATTAATTTAAAAACCCTAGAAGTCTTTATGCTCATTTCCATGGATTTTGATGTCTCAGGGTGGTTTTTTGCATATGTTCTTCATTCTTAAATACTGCACTTCGTTGGTAGGTGTCATAACTTTGTGAAAAGATTGAGGTGTTTATGATGACTTGATGATCATAACAGTTTGTCAGGTGAGTTCAAAGTTAGAATTACTATTTGGGAAAAGAGAGGCTGTAGGCTGAATTGTTCTATAAGAGAATTCTTATAGTAACTGAACAAGGTTGCAAAATGTTTGGGATTTTTTTTGCTCAAACCAAATCTGTGGCGGGGAATGACTTATAAACATGTGTATAAAATTGTTGCGGAAGTGAAGTGTAAAATGTGCATACGTAAATAAAATGTGTAATTTTACACTTATTTAATATAGATGTATTTATTTCAAGAATGCTCTTAAAGAAATAAATTGTTTTATTTTAAAAAAATCTGTTTTCTTCACACTCAAAACGGCTCACCTGGTTTTACTTGCAGTTGAGAGGACACTTTTTCTCTAGTTTACCATCTGTATTGAATCCACCTAAATTTAGCTTTAAGGGTCAACATTTTACTAAAATCTTTGACAAATGGAAACAACATTACAAAATCGTGTCCCTCATGACCTCTACTGAAAATGAAGGTGTTGACTGTATTCGTCCATTAGAACAATCATGACCATGATCTAACCTCAGAACTGTGGCTCAGACAGTTCCCTCAAATTTCCCTTGGCATTTTGGAGAACTTTCTTAATTGCTCTGTGCCTCAGTTCCCCACTTGTAAAACCAGGTTAATCACATTTCTTCAGCTTGCGTGAGTACGGAAAGTTTGGATGTTGTCGTGATGGAAGTTCTATAAGCATTCAAGAGTGGTGGCTTCTCTGTTGCGGAGTTCTGACACGGGTGACTGAACACCCATCTTGCTCATTGCTTGGTCTCCAGTAGTGACCAGTGGAGTGGTATGAAAACAGGGCATGCATGCAGTGATACTTTCCCAGAGTACTCCCTTAGCCTTCAGTGGTTTCATGCTCTGGATAGTCNGGCTAGGGCTGGTATCTTTCTATTTAATAGGCCTTGCTGAAGTTTTCTTCCAGAGGCAACGTGAAGTCATGTGCTGCTGTTGATCCTCTTACTTCTGGGGAAAAGCACAATAAAGTGAGTCATTCCAGATGGCAAAAATATGGAAGATTATTAGGCCTCAATAGGTATGTGTGTGCGGGGTTTATTGGTGGGGTGGTTGGTTATAATTCAAGTTAATATTTATTTGATGCCCATGTTTATATTCAGTTGCTATTGTGATAGTTCTTGAGATTATTGAAACACATAGTCAGATTTATGGCCTGTTTATGCCACAGGGTGCCCTAGTCCCATTGAGTGATACCTTTCAATTTGTGCTCCTGTCTGAGCAGTAGAGCATGTGGGACAGCAGCTTTTGCTGGACTGCTGCTGCTCTCCTTCTGTGGACAGGTAAGAAATGCTGAAGGCCATTTTATTACTTTCAACAATTTGCTGTTACTTAACAGTTTGATGTAGTGCAGTGTAGAAAGTAATTCGTGCCAAGTGTGAATGTGAAATGGATCTGTTTTCTACTTCTCTTCAAATTCTAGTGTATAGATAAAAATATCTGAATCCCAGGTTTCCATTCTTGTCAGGCCATGGCCAGCTCAGGCATAAATATGGAGCAAGTTGCAAGTAGAAGCTCAAAGGTTCTGGAGTCTTTGGGACACAGTCATTTCTGAACAGTTATTTGCCAGGGTCTGCCCCTGTTCTCCAAAAGGAAAGGTAATAGGAGCTCTGTAAACTTACTATCAGCATGTTTTGATTGTGGATGGTGCAGACACCAGCTCTTTCTGGGTAGGCTTAGCATTGGATAGAGAATATGGTTGTCCAGCTGGGGCACTTGGCCCTGCAGGGAGTACTGGTAGATCCTGTTCCTTGTTTTCAGAAGTGGGTACTATTATGAAGAGATAACCAGTGTAAAGCAGGCATATATAAAGATGCTTGTGAAGTGTTTAGAAAGGGATGAACCGGACTTCATGCAGCTTACTTGGCTGAATAGGTTAAGGAAGTTGAATAGTTTTGTATGGGGGGAGGACACTGCATTCTGAATGAAGGGGCAGTTTTGAAGGAAGTGAGAAAATAATTATGGAAGCAATGGACAAGAAGGATGTAGCTGGTGGGACACAGCTAAAATGTAGGAGCAGATATGTTTCAGGTGCATTAAATATCAAACTCACACATTGCAGTGAAGAATTTAGGCTAAGTGTACAAGGGAAAACGTTAAGATGCTGTTTTGAGATGATCAGAATTGGGATTAAATGCTTGGGATGTGTTATCTCCCGATTGCCTGCAGATCCTTCCTCCCTTGGGGTGATACGACATGATTCACTGCCTGGCTGGGGTTGACCGAAAGCAAAGACAAAGGAAGAAGTAAAAGTATGCTTATACTGTAAACTTTCAGATATGCTTCCTTGTGCGGGCCATTTTCTGATGTGTTACATTAGTGTGATTGTATCCAGTGATCTGGGGGATATAAACACTGATGGAAAGCGGTGGTACTTCATTTTATTGGGAAACTAACAAAATCTTGTAGTAAAGCCTGACAGAAAGGTAACTTCTCTCAGCTGTGTGGAAAAGACTTGAAAAATCACGAAGGTAAGTATGCTGTGGTCTGTGAGCAAAATGATCAGAAATCAGTCTATAACAATTCCCTTTCTAAACAAGCAGGATTTGTAATGCTGAAAGAAAAACAATAATAACTTGGCTTGATGTTTCCGAGAGAAAGGTGTAAGAGAGAAAGCCCCTGCTTTACCCTGTCACAATGAATGCTTTACTTATTTCTAGTATGATATTTTAGCATAACAATCATAAAAATGAGGACTGTAATTTTCTTTCTTGAATGCACACTCTGTTTTCTTAAAAATGCAAGATTAATTTTGTACTTTAGTGGTATGCCCCGTCTTTCTTGCATATGGACTTCCTAAATGTTATAAAGATGCTAAAAAATTTCCACACCATATTCTACTTGTTCATACTATATGTTTGTGCAATATGGTGTAGAAATAAAAAAAAAAAAAAAAAAAAAAAAAAAAAAAAAAAACAAAAAAAAAAAAAAAAAAAAAAAAAAAAAAAAAAAAAAAAAAAAAAAAAAAAANAAAAAAATTAAAAAACAACCAAAACCCCAAACAAACCAACTGAAAAACCCCAGTTATTTTCATTGTTGGAGACTTTTCAGTATTGCTTTTCAGAGATGAAAGTGAGGAACCAAAGTGCAATGCAGTATTTTCACTCCAATAATAGGTGTATTGAAGCTTCAATGTTATGTTTAAGACACTGGGGATTCTATTTAGACAATTCTTCAGAATCTCATTCTGTCTCTGATTATAAAGCCTTAATGATCATGGCAACAGCCAGCTCGATCTGCAGCAAAAAGAGTACAGTAGTGTCCTACTCTTAGACTTGTACCTCCACCACAGAGAAGAGCTGATTTTTTTTTTTTTTATGGCATGTTCTGGGGTTCAGTAAATTTAGGTTATATTGATCTAGTAGGAAGAACACATTTCTATGTCAAGGAATGTCCCTTACAAGCTTCCTTTATAATGATCTCTATTACTCTGTGTGTGTGCCTTTGTGCTAATTAGCTGGCGAGCCTAAAATGCATTGGCATACCTGAGTCTGCTCTATAAAACACAGTTCATAAATGGGCTCACTTTGGAGGGAGATCTGAGAGGGTACTAGGAGTAAAACAAGATATTTGCTGGTTGCTAAGTGTATTTCAGTTTTGAGTTTAACTTGTAGATATGTTGTTCTTTAGTGATTTGGAATTTCCTTAAATCATGTGTGTTGCTGCTGCAAATGAACAAACAATGCACCCCTCCCCACAGACAGTCAGAGGTAGAACTTGATCTTCCAGACTTACTGCTCTCTTTGCTCAAGAAACCATACTTTTAAAATGTTTCTCCAAGAAATATTATTTGCCCTTGTAAGAATTTATATATATTTGCTAGTTGTGTACTTACTGGCATGTGCTTAGTGCTGTGTTTCCCTACTGAGCAGTGACTGTATTTTAATATCAAAAACTTTTAGCATAAAGGCTTGTTTTCGATAGGTTTTTTTGGAGTCATTGTTCTTCCTTTATATCTTATGTAGAAGATAAGGAATTAGTAAGGAACCTGTTTCAAATGTGTATTTTTAATTTAAATGCAGTCTGGAATTGCTTGTATTTTCAAAGAAGGCAAGGAAATAATCATCAATGCCTTAGCTGGGATGTGAGTTAACATTTGCACCAGCCGTAGACTTTTTTTTTTTCAATTAGCACTCCATCAGAAAACCCGTTCCCCCAGCTTTTGTCAACGTGGTGTAGGAGAAGAAGAGCAAATAGATTGGAAATGCTCTGCAGCTCAGGCTCCTGGGAAAATGTAACAGGTGTTACAGCTCAGCTGGGTATGAGCTTTATGAAAAAGACCCTCTCAGACTTTACCCATAGAATTCCCTTTCCTAGCCAGAGCTTCAAGTAGGAAGAAACTAATGACTTCATTACCATCTCAATTCTGGGAAATGCTTGGTCCAGACCTGAATCATTAAAGGAAAGGTATAGCACTCTGCGTGACCTTACAAGATCAAAATGTTATTTAGAGCAATTCCATTAGTCAAGGCTATAAACCTGAAAGAACACACCCTTTTGCGTTGGCTTTCAGGCCATAAAATGTGTGTGTGTGTCACGAGGAGGGGGGGCAGGAGGTGGGAGGCTTGGAGGGGGGAGAAAAAACATATTCTGCACTCATTGTGCAGCACAATTTCCTATGCTTTCTTTGAAAAGCCTCCACTTCCAGCACTTCTTCGCTTCACCCCGTGTTGTGACACATTTAATGGCTCTTGTCATTCTTACTCTTCTAGGGGCTTCTAATTGGGGATGTTACTGAAGCCAAGAATGATGTCAAAATTTCAAGCCATACAAAATTAAATATATTTCTTTAATGCTGTAGTAATTAAAAACAACTTTTTATTTATTTATTGCATCTTTTGCTAGCTGAAGAAAAGAAAAGAGTAAGAGAACAGCATGACATACAGAAGACTGGCTTTGGGGTTGTTTAGCTTTTCTCCACTACTGCTTTTGCAGTTGTAAAGAAAAGAAACCTCACTTGGTGAAACTATGTCCTTGCTAGCTGTCTGGAATTTCTTTACATAATGATAATGCTGGATTTAAAACCCTGGTCCAAAAATCTTTCAGTAGTAGAACAAAATGTTCACCTTTTGGAAAATTTTAATGGACTTGGTCAATAAGGAAAAACTAAATGTGTTTTCCCACACAAGCTGCCGTGAAGTCTTTCCCTGCAGAAACAAACCTCCACAGATAAAGGTGGGCATAAGCTAACATGAAGAAATGTGTTATGCCTGCTTTAGGAAGAGACTTGCCAAGAGGGAATAGAGGCATGGTGCAGTGTGTTGTAGAAGGTTGGAAGCCTCTGTGATATGTAAGTATTGCAATGCCTGAATCTCGTGCTCAGAGGGAAACTCTGTATGTCTTGTACACTGAGCCAGTAAGTCTGGTACTAATGGGCTTATTTTAGTGGACATGTGTCTGTGTTGGTATTTCTTGAAAGTGAAGTCTTTAAAAGGCAAGACTTGTCCATGCAGTGCAGGACAGTTCGCTGGTGGTCTCGTAGCTGAACTTCATCCAGATGCATCTCTTTGAGGTTGTTGCAGTGGTTACCGATGCATTCTGGCCTCTCCCCAAAGTAGTCTTGCCTTGTAGCGATCCATTTCTACAGTGAAATTTTTACAACTCATCATTGTTTTATTTTAGCTCTCCTTTCTTGAACAGGTATATTTGGAGATAGGAAGCTGGAGGTTGAGATTAGTATTTGAGATGAGGTCTCACTGATTTTTTTTTTTATTTTTTTTTCATTAATACACCCTAGGATTTCCTTTCCTTCTTGCTGCCCTGTGATATGGGTTGCTCACATTCATCCACTGATCAGCTGGTTTTCCTAGTTTCTCTTACTTGTCCTTTTCAAGTGATAAACCCATAGACTCAAGAATGGCATTAGCCCTTAAATGTATGACCTTGCATTTCATACTACTGAGTTTCACTTTTATTTGATCCCTTTAATTCTCAGTGGATCCCATTTAGTCCACCCCGACGATCACATGAGCAAATGCAACAGACACCTCTTACTCCCCGTGAGAGTACTATGTGTGACACTCTTGTTGCCTCAGATTTATGCATTCTTTAGGCCAGTTAACTAGGCAGTTAAGTTGGCAAACAGTGTACGCTTACTAATGACAGTTTCGATATACAGAAATGTGTCTTTGAGCCTGGGCCATCTACAGCAGGTCTGAGCAGTACTGTGTTACATAGGCTGGGTTAACCTGGGTATAGGAAAGGTATAGCTGTGCTAACAGGACTTTGCTTTCTGAGCTATCACCTGCCATGACGCTGCATGTTGGTGCTCAGCTATATCCTTAGTGTGTATGTCTTATTAATTTGGCTTTTCTTACAAGCCCCTCTCATTCTTTAAGTGTGATGCTGTGTTTTATCTCTTGGGTTACTGTGGTGGGTGGCAGGCTCTTGTATTGAGTTCTGAGAGAAGGATGAGAAGGCGTAAGAACTAACCTCTGTCGTCTCCCTGAAATATGCTGATGTGACAGCTTCTTGGACTGAAAATGCATGCTTCTGGTAGAAGTCTTCTGACAGGAAAAGCAAGCAGTTTGGTTACTTAAAACTAGCACAAAACAAAACCCCTGCTGAATATTGAGCTGTGATATTAATTTGTCTTATGAAGAAAGTAGGTGGGTTATTGTGCACAAATGCTGAATGGACTGTGTGCTGTCGTCTGCAACCCAGAACAAAAATTCTCTTGCGTAGTTTAGCCTCTAAAACCCAGAAGTACCCTTAGAAAACCCACACTGCAAAGATTTGTTGTTTAGAGTACTGCTGAAACAGAATATTCGAGGTGGAAGAGAATTAGAAAATTGCCAAGTACCCATTAAGAAGAAAATACTGGTAGACCCTTAATTATGGAAAATCTATTGGCACTTCTGTGCTAGTTTGTGCTTCACAGTGCCCTTTATCCCGGCACTTGGGAGGACTCCTCAACAGGAATTACTCTAACCCTCTCGGTTGCCACTCTGTGGCAGAACAGTTCTTCAGGTAGTTCAAGCCCAGATGCTCTCATCCAGACATTTCCCAATCAATCAGTTTTGTGCACCTAAATAAAATTACCTTGCTCCTCTGGAGCTTTGTCATAGTTGTACATTTTGAATGTATCCATTTTGTGCAGCTTTGGTGTGTTGAGTCCATTTTGTAGATGATGCGCCTTACAGGTGAAGGTGAAAATTTTAATTTTTGTGGTGTTTGTGTGAATTTTGCCATGATGACAGTAGGCCTAATATGAGCAGAAAGGAAGGCTGGCATCAATAGTTTTTCTAGGTGGGTGATAGCTGAGGGTGCTTTAAAAGAAAAAAAAAATCTTCAGTAACTCTGACCTGTACCCTAAAAAGTGGATTCCTTTGTGAGAACCTTATCAAAATTGCATCTTCTAATTAAACAGCATGATATAATACCTCAGACATGATTGGGATGTTCACCACCCTGTCTTTATAAAGTGTTTCTGAAACTATTTTGTGACTCCCATATGAAGTCCACTCCCTGACCCACGTATAGTGCTCAAAGGCTGTGTGCTTACCTGTCCTTGCAAGGCATGGCAAACTGGAACTATTTAGTAACTCAGTGACAAGTGTGCTTTGCACAGAAGTAATCAACAAGATAGGCTGTTTGTTAACTGCCATCCTGGATTTGATTATGCCTATTGAAATAACTTTTTTTTTTTTATGATACGGATAAACGTGTTGCTAATTCTCTTGCTCTGCTTGTTTGCAGCTCACGCATTCTAATTTGTGAGAAACCACATGAAGGTGAAAGCACAATTCTCTTGTTCTAGGTGTCGTTTCTTAAAAATATTGGTACAGCATGTCTCAGACCATATCACTGCTTGAAAGGTCTAGAATGTCTGCATAAAAGGCTAGAGTGCTTTAAAGGATTTGTTTTGCATTCTGGTATTGGCCTGAAATCAGGACTTGCCTAATAGCTGTTTTTTTCTCTTGTGAAAAGCTGACAACAGCCTTTTCTTTAGTAGTATGCTGTGATGTGTATTTAAAAAAAAAAAAGTTAAAAACTAACATCCCCAGGTAGGAGAGTCTAAGTATTGACAGGTTTTTTCTTACTAATCAGGTGAAATTTATGTATCTGAGTGTAGGATCATTAAAGTAGCCATTTTCCCTTCACCTGATGGTGCTTGCAGTTTGTATTTCCTGACACCAGAAGTTCATTGTATTTAATAAGCAACTTCCTATTGCATTAGCAAATTTCCATCTGGTTGGAAAGGTACCTGATTCTATTACTATATTTGTCTTCACGGCTATGATGCAAAACATAATTTGCTTATAGCTTTGTAAATATGGCTAATGCAATGATATGTATATCATATTACCCACAAAAAGGTTTTGCTTTGTGCAGGGTACTTCTGAATTTATGAATGAACAGAGAACATGAACAGAGAGGGGAGACAGCTGTTGCTTCTATAAGCCTGATAATGTCCTGAAACTTTAGAGGCATTAGAAGGAAAACTAGAGGAAAAGGTAAAAAGAAGAAATAAAATTACTGCCTGAAAATGTCAATGCTCTTTGGTTTTGTGTGAGAGAGGGAGGGGGGTGGTACCTACATTTGTACATGGGAATAGGATTTTGGAGAGGTATCTGCCCTTTGGAAAATCAGAGAATACACGGGATGATATCTTACTGAAATCTTACTCTGTTACAGCTTGGCAATGCGGTCTAAAAAGTAGAAATCTATAAGTTAGTAGCATCATAAAAAAAAAAAAATCTGATTTGAAGTTTGATCCCAAACATTAGAAAGGGATGGGGAGGAACTATTGAGTGAAATGTTAATAAGAATGGGATTTTATCACCTGAGTTTTACCAGTCTCCAAGAAGCTTCAGCAAACAAGTAATCTTTGTGAATTCTGTTACTGAGACAATATGCACAGTGTTAGACAATATGCACATTTTCAAAGTGTTCAAAGGAGGTGTGGGTGGCTTTACTGATTTGCCTATTGTCACATAAGGAGTCTGCAGCGGACAGGGAAATTAAGGCAAGAGTTCAGAGCTGGCTCCCTGAGATGCTTACAACAAAATCCCTTGTGGGAAGTGTCATATAGAAACATTCCTGCTCCAAAGAACATGCAGGCTAGATGTGATGAGACGGGGGTGAAATGTCTTGCCTAAAGGAAAAGGAAAGACAGTGTCGTGGTTTTGGCCAAATCGGCCAACGGCCAGCGACAGATGCTCCCCCCCAGCCTCTCGTGCACGGAGAGGAGGAGGGGAAATAAAGAGATTTACAAGTTTAGAAGAAACTAAACTAATGAAATATTAATAATATGATAAAAAGGAAAATAATGAAATAGATACAGTATATATAAAACAGTATTAAGCTCCCAGGATAACGTCACCTGCAGGCACTGGGGAAGTCCCAGGCTGGACTCAGCGATGGGTGGAAACCGGGTTCCAGAGTTGGAGCCAGGAACACACCTATCGGGATCAAAGGCAGATGAACAGACAGGGTCCTCCTTGGATGTCAGCCATTGAAGGAAGAGAGTTGACCCTTTGATCCCTCAGCTTTTATACTGAGCATGGTGCAGATGGGATGGAATACCCGTGTTGGTCATTTTTGGGTCACCTGTCCACTCCTCCCTGCAGGTGGGACCCCTCTACACCCCTCCACTTCCAACCCTCCAACAGGGTAAATAACGAAATCAGCTGACCTTGGTTGCTATAGCAGTAAGTATAAGCAAGAGCCTTTCTGCATACCATTTCTTGGCACAAACTGTTTTATCACTCTGAACGAACCATTTTAGACACAACATGCTGTTAATTTCGGAGAGTTAGAAGAGGCCTAGCTAAGAAATAAAATTACTGACCAGAAAGCTGGTTCTGTTTTACCTCAAACCAGGATAGCCAGTAGCAGAGTTTGGGGTTTTATTCTTTAAAGAAACAAAGAAAGAACCCAAACAAACAAAAATGAAAAAGTACTTGCATATACCTCAGTACCTAGTCTTGTGGTGGTAAATACATGATAGCACAGGGTTTTGGAATATGGTAGTCTTAGCAGTAGGATGGTGGGAAGGGTAGGACACCTTCCTTGGGAAAGCCATTCCACTGCCTTCTGCTTCTTTTAGCTCTTCCTGTAGCTGACCTTGCTGTCAGTGCAGAGCTGAGGGTTACCCAATACTGCCAGCAACAGGACTCAAGCATATGGATTTCCAAATGGCATCTCCCAGTTTGACATCACCAGGAGATGCGTGTATCTCTTGCCACTTTTCCAACAGTTTTGAATGGCACTCAGGTAGCACCGTATTACAAGGTAGTTGTCGTATCACTTATGCTGGTATCATACCTTTCTATTCCAACAAAGTACGCGGATGTTTTAAAATGTGATATGTGGGAAACAAAGCAGACCAAGCTATGTGAAATGTTGGCCCTCACTATCAACAGATAGTGCGGGGACAGCTTGTGGCTTCCCCAGTGCATAGAAAGACCACAGAAATGCTGATAAATGATTTGCTCTGTGTTTTGCCACCACAAATTAGTGCATTGATGAGGCATTCAGCAAAAGCAGTATTTGTCTTTCTGAAGATGCGCAAGTAGATTTACCAGTGAGTACTAATGAAGTGTGCTTGTGAAGGAAATGAAGCCTTCATGTGTGTGTAATTATGTCCCCTTCCTTCTATGATAGCTGCCAAGAGCTTGATAACAAGAGTCCGCCACCTATAATAGCAGCAGGGATTTTGTCTGTTATCTGCCATTTGCTCTGTATGTTAAGAACCCTGTAGGAACCCTCTCTGTAAAATATGATGGATGTCAGGCTTAAATTCAGAAGTGCATCCATGTTGTTTTCAGAAATGTGTGAGTTAAAAGATATTAAGTCCTATTGGGTGTGTCATACCATACTGAGCATCTGGCATTAAGCATGTCTAACGATTTCAGCTGAAAGCTCTAAATACATTCCAAAGTCTGTTGTTAACTTCATTCTTAATTAGGACCTATGTAAGATTATCATACTGTGGTTGCTTAAAACTGGGGCTGCTACAGAAGCATGTGATAGATAGGGTCACTCATCCTCTCTGGAAATTGAATGTCTGGTTTAGGTGTCAAGATAAAGAGCTTTGAGCCTAACTTGAGGCAGTAATGTTTGAAAGATTTGACTGGAGTTTCCTTGTTTCATCAAATGTTTCACAGAATGGCCGAACTCTAAACACTAATGAAGTCCTCTAACACGTCAGGTTGCAACTGTACAACATACCGAGAAAGAAAATAAAGAGCTACATGGGAAAGCATGTGATGCTAGATTTCAGAATTTGTCTAACTAGCTGCATGTGTTGGCTGCAGAATGGATGCTCTGAAAAGGAATCAGTCCCAGAAATGGACTGGAAACTGTTCTTTGATTCTTTGTTAACAAGTAGATATTATATCAAGGGTATAGCCATGCAGTAAGAATCAATGATCTCTATGAAAGAACTATGCAGATAATCTTTCTTTCCTGATGAGGACAGGTTGGTTTCCACCCCCCCCCCACCCCCCCGAGGGAGATGACCCTTTTTTTGCTATTGGGAGAAAGAGGGTGAGCCAGTTTTGAAAACCAGTCAACTTTAAGTATGTTACAGATTCAGGTTTCAACCATACATACCCCTGTGTGCTCAGCATCAGTGTTAATCTAAGTGAGGTTGTGTTCAACTATCTTGTAAAAAATATTTAATTCTTTGGCGTTTGTGTTAACTGCCACTAATTATATCTTTTGGGTTAAAACCAGTCAAACTGAGCATCTGTTATGTTTGTGAGCAGCTGGCTAGCGCATCAGGGAAAATCTGTCCCTGGATGTGGAGAGAGGTGGAGGATGGAATAGTTAACCGCCTGAGGAGAAGAGCTCACAGCCACTGGGGAGACTGGTCTCTGTCCAAACCTGTATGGTAGAGGGTCTGGTAAGAAGCCTGGTGGGCAAAAAGAGGACAATACAAAGTGACTATGATGCTGACTGCCAGAGCTACTGTAGAAGCATCTGTTTTTGAAGCTAATGGCCTTGCTTTTTGGCCAGTGACCATAGTTTCTGTATATATGTATCCGTGGGTTCGTTACATTACATCCAGTGAAATAGTACTCTGCTGTATTTGGTGCAGGAGCTAAAGAATTTCCATTTTGCCTGGAGTTGGACACCAACAAATGCAACAAAGGCTTTAATAATGACCAGGTGGGCAGTAAACTGCCAGCACCTCGATCTGGAACTGGCAAGAACTGTCAGAAAGAGAATCGGGAAGAAATGGGAATTGAGAGCAAATAAGTGAGTTATTAGCTTCCTCCTTCTTGGGCTTCTGATGGCCTAACAGTTTCGGAACCAAAAACTCAATCATTCAGCTGATAAATATTGAATTAATTAGAACTGGTTGCTAGGGTATTGTAAAAAAATTGATAATACTTGTTTACTGTTTTGGAGGCATTGCTAGGATTTGTGTCAGTCTGAGAGAAGGGTACCTTTTACATAGAAAAGAAAGCTCATGTCATCCCCATAAACTCTGAAGCTCAGGTGTTCGGAATTAGGTACTGGTGTATAGTAGATCCCAACTGTTATGATATGCATTTCTTGCCTCCTCCCCTGCTTCCCCTGGCAGTACGTTGGTGAAGCATGAATGAGACAGAGCTGACTTTACATCCCCGCCCTATCCGGGAAAATAGAGAGTCTGCAGCTGGTAGGGAGCAGAATAGGAAAAATGGCAGCTTGACTGCATTTATACTGCTTAGTACAAGCAACACTTAATCTATATAAATGCAAACTATGTTTCTACGTTCTGATATTACTGTCAGAATAAAATAGATACTGAAAATCAGGTTTTAAATGTAATTTCTTATAAACCGTAAATTTTGCTGATACAGTCTAATGTACACAGTAAAAATTGTTAAAAGTATTATACTCTATCCCACAGCAAAGAGTTTGGAACTTGTTATGCACCCTCTTCAACGTGTCAGTAGGGAAAACACATATAGCAATTAAATCAATGTCACTTTTTCCATTTTGTTCTATTTGTTGGGAAGGAGGCAGGGAAATAGTTTACCTTTTTTTGTAAAGAGAGAGAAGGACTTGTCCCAAGGCCTAGTGAATATGTCTACATTTTTGTTTAGGATATACGATTCTTAGTTTTCCTCACATCTGTCCACCCTCCTGCTGAGTGAAGTTTTGTGGGAGACTTTACGTACACAAACTGTACTTGTGCAGATGAAGGCAAGGCTTGGTTTTACCCACTTTGTGTCTTGTTTGACCTCTCTAATTAGAAGTGAAGTGAGTTTGGCCTTAATGGGATGAATTTCGCTTTGTGTACTTAAGCACAAAGATGATGCTTATGAATGCAGGGCTACCGTGTTAGTGATTCTTGATTTCCTCTTGGGCTTAATTCATATTTATATTTATAAGGATTCCTGGTAGTTTCAGGAAACTTCTGTGGAGTCCTCCTGGTAGTTAGATCTCTTGCTTGGTTCTGTGCAGCCCAGGAATGAAACATGACAATTACTTTACCCCAGAGTAAAATGGGCAAACAGTATTTCCTAATTGTCCTCCCTCTAAAAACTGGGATCTTTACTCAAATGCAATCCAGAATGTTTATATGAAATGGAAAATATAAAGCGAATTCAGCCTATTTCTCACGTTATATATGACCAAGATGCGGTGAATCTCGGTTGCTGGTTCAACTATCGGTTTGTTCCTGATACTAACAGAAAATGCAATGAGAATGTTGATCCATTGTTCTGCAAGGAAATGGATGGAAAATAGATAGAAACCAGTAACGCAGCTAACAAACTCTCTTCTGGCTGGTGATAATCTAGTAATCTTTGCTCAGTTTCCTTTCAGTACAATTAATTATTTTTGTTTGTTTTTGTTATAAGAAAGCGTGTTGTGATAACTTCTTTAGCAGCTCAAAATGTAACACCAAACTCCCTGCTGGCATGACTTCAAGAGCAGAGTTGTGCCAGCAGATAATTTGTCCTAGATTATTTTTAAGAAGGTTGTCAGTCTTGTTTTTCTCTATTACATGCTTACTGTGGTAATATCAAATATTTATTCTACTGATTACAGCTTTAACTCTAAACAGACTCAGTGGAGTAATCTCTTGACCCGTGCAGTGACAGAGACAGCCCCCTTCATAGAGCTGTTTGAAAATGAGAATGATTGCTCCTGTGAAAATTTTTATTTAAACCATATTACTAGAAATCTCAAAACTGTGGGTTTTTCATGTAAGTATTGTCCTTTTTGCCTTTGCTGAAATACTTGATGAAATTCCCTCATCACAAACCTGGGACTGAAATACATGACTCTTCTCTCTTTTTCTCTTTTTCAATTTTTTTCCCCTTTTTTTTTTTCCTTTTTCCTGCTCACCTGTATGTATATGCACATCTGAGTATGCATGTGCACGCACGTGCAGTCAAATGCTCCTCTTAGCTTCAGAAGGGTGAAAGATGAAACATTAACATCCCATTAGCTGCAGGGTTCACATGCGGGGTCTGTAAAGAAATCTGGCTTTGGGTTCCAGAACATGTTGAGAGAAAAACATAATAAAACGTAGGTGCTTCTTACATCACTCACTAGCTCGCTGATGTATTTGTGTCCCTGTTCCCTCCCCCCTGCCTACAACCTCTTACATCTCCTTGGAACACAGACTCCCCTCCCCTATAGGAAGTCTCATTCATTCATGTTTTGAAGGAATTTCTTAATTCTCTTTCAGCAAGATTACCGCCATCCGTGCCCCTTTTCCTTCTCTCTGCCTTTGCCAGAGAGAGAGAGGAGCAGGGCCTGCCCAGATGGTTGAGGACCAAAAAGAAGGAACATTTTCTCATGCTTTTAAAAAGACCACTTTCTTTCCTGCCTAATATTTAGCTCCTTCAAATGCAAATGGAGAGGTTTCACTCCAAGGTTAGCATAACAATTATGGGAAAGCTTTAAATCTGAAGCATTTGTTTACACGATGAAAGGAGTCCACAGTCCAAAAGCTCTGAGGCCAGGGCTTTTCAGTAGCTATTTTCTGACTAAGTAGTGAACTGCAAGTCAATTTTAGACCACAAAGAAAACCAATTTATATCAGTGTGTAAGCTAATTTTGGAGGGAGTTCTACATTATAAACGATGGTGTTNTTACGTACACAAACTGTACTTGTGCAGATGAAGGCAAGGCTTGGTTTTACCCACTTTGTGTCTTGTTTGACCTCTCTAATTAGAAGTGAAGTGAGTTTGGCCTTAATGGGATGAATTTCGCTTTGTGTACTTAAGCACAAAGATGATGCTTATGAATGCAGGGCTACCGTGTTAGTGATTCTTGATTTCCTCTTGGGCTTAATTCATATTTATATTTATAAGGATTCCTGGTAGTTTCAGGAAACTTCTGTGGAGTCCTCCTGGTAGTTAGATCTCTTGCTTGGTTCTGTGCAGCCCAGGAATGAAACATGACAATTACTTTACCCCAGAGTAAAATGGGCAAACAGTATTTCCTAATTGTCCTCCCTCTAAAAACTGGGATCTTTACTCAAATGCAATCCAGAATGTTTATATGAAATGGAAAATATAAAGCGAATTCAGCCTATTTCTCACGTTATATATGACCAAGATGCGGTGAATCTCGGTTGCTGGTTCAACTATCGGTTTGTTCCTGATACTAACAGAAAATGCAATGAGAATGTTGATCCATTGTTCTGCAAGGAAATGGATGGAAAATAGATAGAAACCAGTAACGCAGCTAACAAACTCTCTTCTGGCTGGTGATAATCTAGTAATCTTTGCTCAGTTTCCTTTCAGTACAATTAATTATTTTTGTTTGTTTTTGTTATAAGAAAGCGTGTTGTGATAACTTCTTTAGCAGCTCAAAATGTAACACCAAACTCCCTGCTGGCATGACTTCAAGAGCAGAGTTGTGCCAGCAGATAATTTGTCCTAGATTATTTTTAAGAAGGTTGTCAGTCTTGTTTTTCTCTATTACATGCTTACTGTGGTAATATCAAATATTTATTCTACTGATTACAGCTTTAACTCTAAACAGACTCAGTGGAGTAATCTCTTGACCCGTGCAGTGACAGAGACAGCCCCCTTCATAGAGCTGTTTGAAAATGAGAATGATTGCTCCTGTGAAAATTTTTATTTAAACCATATTACTAGAAATCTCAAAACTGTGGGTTTTTCATGTAAGTATTGTCCTTTTTGCCTTTGCTGAAATACTTGATGAAATTCCCTCATCACAAACCTGGGACTGAAATACATGACTCTTCTCTCTTTTTCTCTTTTTCAATTTTTTTCCCCTTTTTTTTTTTCCTTTTTCCTGCTCACCTGTATGTATATGCACATCTGAGTATGCATGTGCACGCACGTGCAGTCAAATGCTCCTCTTAGCTTCAGAAGGGTGAAAGATGAAACATTAACATCCCATTAGCTGCAGGGTTCACATGCGGGGTCTGTAAAGAAATCTGGCTTTGGGTTCCAGAACATGTTGAGAGAAAAACATAATAAAACGTAGGTGCTTCTTACATCACTCACTAGCTCGCTGATGTATTTGTGTCCCTGTTCCCTCCCCCCTGCCTACAACCTCTTACATCTCCTTGGAACACAGACTCCCCTCCCCTATAGGAAGTCTCATTCATTCATGTTTTGAAGGAATTTCTTAATTCTCTTTCAGCAAGATTACCGCCATCCGTGCCCCTTTTCCTTCTCTCTGCCTTTGCCAGAGAGAGAGAGGAGCAGGGCCTGCCCAGATGGTTGAGGACCAAAAAGAAGGAACATTTTCTCATGCTTTTAAAAAGACCACTTTCTTTCCTGCCTAATATTTAGCTCCTTCAAATGCAAATGGAGAGGTTTCACTCCAAGGTTAGCATAACAATTATGGGAAAGCTTTAAATCTGAAGCATTTGTTTACACGATGAAAGGAGTCCACAGTCCAAAAGCTCTGAGGCCAGGGCTTTTCAGTAGCTATTTTCTGACTAAGTAGTGAACTGCAAGTCAATTTTAGACCACAAAGAAAACCAATTTATATCAGTGTGTAAGCTAATTTTGGAGGGAGTTCTACATTATAAACGATGGTGTTTTTTTTTTTTTTTTTAAAGTGACTGTTATAGAAATAAACTCCCGATTTCTCCCTCCCCCAACTCTTTGCATCTTGCTCTTTAATGAGCCCCCAGATGTCTTGGATGCTAATGACCCTTCCCCAGTGCCCTCAGAAGAAGGGACATGCAGGATCTGGGGAATCAGTTTCATTAATATCTATGTGGGTGGTTGTCCAAAAACTTTTACCGATGCTCAGGAGTGAATTCCAGTTGGGCAGAACTCCTGTCAAATATGTATTTTTCCCATCTTGGTTTCTGTTTAACGT
This sequence comes from Dromas ardeola, assembly GCA_013398915.1. Lineage (NCBI taxonomy): Eukaryota > Metazoa > Chordata > Aves > Charadriiformes > Dromadidae > Dromas > Dromas ardeola. The sequence continues at coordinate 509,363 of VYZM01020072.1, read as the reverse complement.
GCTTCCCTGGTTGCTCGCTCTCTGAGTGCAAACTCATCTTAGTGAACTTTTCAGTGGTAAAATGCTCTGGAGTGACAACGCTTGGGATACAGTCATTCCATGGAAGCTGTAAGACACTTCTGAGCAGATTCATTGCTATTCTTCTAGTTTCCCACAATCTTGAAATAATATTAATGCTGTATAAAACTACTGGACAACTAGATGTTTCCATTTCTTTTGTTTTTTAGAACCTTCCCCCAAAAGTCTCTTTTGTCACAGTTCACATTGACTTTCAGTAGCATCAAAGTACCTGTAAATCCCTCGGGCACTCTGCTGAATTTCTCCTTTATAAGGTTGGTATAGCAGAATGTAATCCTGTTGCTTCTCATCCCAGACAAGAATTGCAGTCCAATTATGCACATCAGAGGTAACTTTGGCCAGTGATTGTAAGGGAGGAGTGTATTCTTGCCAAGGTACCAAGGCGATGTAGTCGGCTAAAACCAAACAAGACCTCATTTTTTGAGATACATCGCTTGCTGCCAACTCCACCTTGGGTTCATTCATGTGAATGGGCAAGAGGCTTCCACTGGTCCCAAGTATTTGGGGGCTTTAGCCTCTTCACTCTGGGAGAAGTTTTCTTTGTTGAAAGCCTCAGAAAAGGTTTTCAGAATGCAGTTGTTTCCTGAGCAAGGTGGCTGCTTTCTCTCACAAGAAGCTCTGTAAAAACACCACAAAATCCTGCAGTGCTGTTCTTAGTGATGTAAGATACATTTTGAGAAGTGAACACTTGTTGGTTTATTCTCCCTAAGCTTTCAGGAGGATAGAAAACAGAAAACCCTAGAAAGAGTAGCCTGAGGGGCCCTCAATAGGCTGTCCAGTCCATCTCTTTATCCTCTGGCAAGATCACCTGTAGCAATGTCTTCCCTGACAAATACTTATCTAACCTGTCACCTGAACCCACGAAATACTTTACAACTGTAGAATCTGGCTCCTAAATGATCACCTGACTTGTCCACTCCTGTGGAAACAGAGCACATAAAATAAGTGGTTCTCTTGATTGTTAACTAGAATTAACCCAACTGTATGTGTCTTGTATTCGTTGAGCTCATGAATTGCTTTGAAAACATTGTTTGAAACTGCAGCAAATACAGCAAGACTGATCAGTAGGAACAAAGTGAAAGCAACAAGCGCAAAGCAGCGAACGGGCTTGAGTGAACCTCAGTGGAACCTCCCACTGAGAAAAGCCTGCAAAGTATGGAAATAGTACTAGGGTGTGAGAGCCCTTGTTTCTTGTGCGCCCATTTCTGCATGGTTTGGTCTCTGTACTTAGTGTAATGAATATGTTGATTCACTAAGCAGGTTTGTTGTTTAGCAAGGGAGTGTGTATTTGGCTTCCAGTACCACATACTGGTTGATTGAAAAACAATGATGATGTATTTTAGCGTTGGTGATGGCTGAAACTTCGTATTAGAATAACTGTTACTGGATTAACCAGATTGTTGTCCAGAAAATTGCCTAATATTATTTCTTAGGTAGCTGTAACTGGTATACTCTGCTGTTCATCCTTTGGAGTTGGTTTCTGGGTGAAAGGACTTTCTATTCTGATTCCCATTATCATAAGATCATACTAGTTTGTGTCAAGGAATGCCATCACTCTGCAATAGTAAAGATCCAGCTCTATAGGTAAAGCAATGTAATCCAACTATATCTGTGGTTGTTTTAGCAGCAGAACTGATGCATAACATCTAAGCGTATCTAGCATTTGGTTGCTTGCAGCAAAGCATGATTGATGTAGTATCACATATGAAGCTGTTAAATCTGTTCTCTTTTTTTAATGAGTAAATTGTTTTGGTTGATCCTGTAGAGCAAAGGATGGGGCCAGATCAGCTGCTGACCCCAAAGTTTATAGCTCTGACAAGCATTCCTTGTTTCTTGCATCTAGAAGCCCCTGAAGCCCACTCTGCCCACTGTGTGAGCTGGCCATATATGAGCAAACTAGAATTTGGAAAAAAAAAAAAAAATCTTCATTAATGCAGTACCATGATGATGAAGCTTTTTTAAAGGATTTTCTTTCAAGTAACTTAAGTCCAATTGGAAAAAAAAAGTAAACTTTGAAAAAAAAATATATGCAACCTTATGATGTTATGAGACTCAAAGAAGTTATTTATCATCATCATTGTATAATACACTGCATATAACTTGCACTTTCAAAGAATGATTGGATTAACGAAACAATCTCTCATGCAGCTAACAACAGCTGATAACTGCCTCATTTGTAGAATAGTCACTGTTTTTTCCCTTGCTTTTCATCCCTTGATGCACTTATTGGACATCTAAGCTCCTCATACAGATGGGTTAATGCGTAACTTCACTATGGAAATATTCACTGCTTTTGTTTGTGATTGGGGTGCCTGGGGTACATTTATGATGTAAATGGCAAAAGAAGTTCTGCAAGAAGCGTACTAAGGTCTTGAACTCTTAAACTCTCTTAAGACTGCTTATCCCACTTGTTGCCGTAGGTATGATCCTCTTTCCTTTTAACGTATTCAGTAGTTCTTTCCTGGATCTTCTCCAAGGTTTGCAGATTGTAATGACCCTATAGGAGTCATTGTAACTTGTTTCTGGCAATTTCTACTGTGAAGAGTTAGTACCTGTGCTAGCCTGTTGTAGATCTGGAGGTTATAGAAATATTTCATAAGTTTTATTTTGATCTGCCTAATGAGGGCTTTAAAAACAAACAAACAAACAAAAAAAACCACAAAAACCCCCGAAACAAACAAAAAACAAACAAAAAACCAAAACCCATAAACAATACACCAAAAAAATGAACAAACAAACAAACAAAAAAAAACAACAAAAACCCCACCCTCAAAGCCAGGGTTTGCTAGCCCACTGAGCGTATTTTAATGAAATGGTTACAAAAGCAAAGATAGCCTTCGTGTCATTGTAGTTCTCAAAGCTTGGTCTCTTAGACCTTTCTCTGTAGCAATGGATAAGTTATACAGCTATTTTTTATCCTCTTAACCTTTTAACCTCCTGAGTTGGAAAGTAAGACTGCTATGAAAGCTTTAGCTATGAAAGTGGCTTTAAGTAAGGCCATTTGTACTGCTTTAATGCAGGTTCTATATGTTAATTCTCTAGTAATGTAATCAAGAAAGTGCTGGCATTCAGAACCAGCAAGTACCTAGTACTCACTTCACCCTCTGACCATAATGAATGTAAAATGCCGGTAGTAATAGACTGAAATGAAAAACTCCTTCATCTTGGCATGCAAGAGACTTGCAATCACATTTTGATTCTCAGAGTGCTGCTTGATTGGGGATTAATGTGTGGGTAGATTGACCTCTCTTGCAGGAGCGGTTGTTTTTGTACTAACTGTGTGAAAAACAAATTTCAAATAGATGGCTTGTTGCACTTTTCTTGCGATTCATATTGTCACCCCTTTGGTTTCTCAACAGTAATATCCACTCTGAACTCTTCAGGGTTTTTCCTTCTTTTCATGTCTTGCAGGGAGGAGGGTGAATTTTATTATCAACAGAAAGATCAGCTTCCTTTTGTTACCTTCATTGTCATCAAATGTGACACCCCCTGATTGACTTGGTTAATTATAAAATTGATAATTTGTGCTTTTCAAAGCAAAATGAAGCTGTTGCTGTATTTTCCAGCTCAGCTATTTCTACTTGAGAAATAACTTGTGCTGTATGTATTGTACGCAAAAAATGGCAAACCGACTTCTGTTGAGATTATATTTATATCCATTTACCTTTTTTGACACATCAACTGCATTTAGTTTCTGGTATTGGTTTTATAGTGAGAATATTGCTTGGGCTGTATTTTCCAGGGTTGTCTAAACAATAGTAATGTGAGCTTGTATACTGAAATGTTTGCCTGAGAGATAAGAATATGAGACAAATTCTTCTCATCCTGGTTTATTAAATAAAATTTTTAAAAAAGTGAATGTGCTTGGCCTCCTCAGGTTCTTCTTTTGTCTTCATGCTCACTACTAAGTAACCAAAAAAAAAAAAAAAGGCGGGGGGAGGGGGTGAGCAACAAGCTCAGGCTTACGTTTGGCTGCATTTAGAAATTCCACAGCAAACTTTTGAATTTGCACTTCTGCAATATTTGTGAAAGTATAAATATGTTCCAGGAGATAGAAATCCCAGCTTATTTTTCACCAGTTGAGGATTACAAATGAACGGGAAAACTTACTGTCCTTTCTCGTCACCTTACATATTCCTGTCAGCTTTGTGGATACTAAGTAGGTGATGTTAACTATTATACTGACTATGCAATGGTTTATGTCCTTCTTTTAATTTACCTTGATTTTAGAGTTATTAATTTTGGAAAATTGTGTAGGTAGAGAGGTGACGTTGTTATACTTTGAAAACCAGGCAATGTGTATATTTAAGTTTCTAAGTGGTGATTCTGGTTTTAGAGTTACTTTGTGCAGTGCAAAATGATTTCAATGTGCTTAAGAATCTGGGTCATAAAGTGTAAACTGGGAGAGGGAAGAGGAGCTTTCAGTGTCCAACGTGTCGTGCAATGGGTAGGTTTTATCAAACTGATACTTAAGATTTTTTCACGATGTAGGTGAACACTTCCCAGAAAACTGCTATTGCAGAGAAATCCTATCTGGAGTCGTGAAAAACTGAGGTTTGATTTGTGATAGTAGAAATGACAAACATAATCAGCAATTTCTTTTATGTCTTTTGTTGTGTCAAAACAGTGGGAAATGGCTCTGTACTCTGTAATGGATGGATGAAAACGATATAGACCTCTTTGGCACACTGTAGTGTTTGGATCACATTGTCTCCCACACCAGCAAATACTGTTGTAATACAACGTTAGCCACTGTCTATCTTGATAGCAGATAAGTACTGTTTTAGGAGTGTTTAGTTGTTGTCTGTATTGAAGGCTCTCCAAAACTCCACTTGTTCTGCCTGTGGTTGTGGAGTGTTGGGTCACACATAGTGACGTTTGACCTTTCTTGGTCTTTAATGTATTCCTGTAGTTATCTGGGATTCCTTTAATTATAGATACTTGATACTTCTTTTAATTTAGGATGTCTAGTGTTAAGATGCCTCGCACCAATAGCCTACAAGTCCTTTCTGTAGCAGCTCTGGTGTAGTCATTAAAAACCATGTTCTGCAGTATGGCAGGTCTCCTAGCACAGAGTGATCTGAAGGCTGCTGGATCTGAGCTCCCGAGTGGCATAACAGGTTTGTCTTAGCAGGGATAGTGTAAAAAAACTGTGTCTGGAGCACTGTGGTTGTACCAGTCCTTCTGCCTGCTCTACTGCTCCATGCCAGAGGCTGTTCCCAGACTGGAAATGAAGGAATGACGGTGCTTGTTTTTGAGACTTCTGTGAAGTGCAGCTAGATGTGAAACGAGGTCTCCGAATCCTGTGCCAAGAAGAGCTAGGGTCTGACCTGAAAACTGGCTCCTATAATCTTGTCTGTTTCCTATTACAGGAAGTACTGAGAGCAAATTTTTCAATTTATGATGTCTAACCTACTGATATCAGTATGAAATAGGGTAGTCACTTTTGCTCAGTAGCCTTTAAAGGCTTTAAGAGATGTCTGTTGCAATTCTGGTAGGTAAATATCAGTGCTGTTCTATGGTAAGGTTTTGTTTCTTCATGTATTTCCAAAGTAATGTGTTTTCAGAGAGTCATGAATAGTGACTGCACATAACCCCTCTACATCCTGCCAGTTAGGTAATGCTGCAGAAAATATTTATCCCTCATCAGCTCCCACCTCTTATCATGCCGAAAGATAACCTGTTTCCCCCAAATCCTACTGCTGTTAAGACAAAAAAACTTTAATCAATTTACTCAAATAGCAAAATACATTCCATGAGTAGCAGACAAAGTGAATTCCAATTGGGGAAGATCTGGGTGACAAATTCTATGCTAAATGTTCTTCAAGGATATGGGAAAAGTTAGCACACAGAATACCAGCATGACTGATAATAGTGTGTTTAAAAAAAAAAAAAACAAACCAAAAAACTCACAAAACAAAAAACCACAAACAAAAAACTTGCCATATTTGAGGCGAGAGGCCCACTAACTGATGAGATAACAAGCATTAATGTTGGTGCAGCAAATACACCTCCTTCCGTCAAATCTTGATGGTTTCTAGTCTACAATAAAAAGAAAGCAACCAAAACGCATAAGCCTCCAAAAGTGAATTGCCAACTTGCTGACTAGCACTTAAAATTGTAAATCTGCACTGTGAGTGCTTCTGCACCGGGTGCCTTGTTATTGGGCCTTTATGTATGAAGTGGGTGACGACTGTCATTAATGTCATCTGTAACTCTGTTCACTTGCTCAGAGTTGCATTGCTGTCATTCAAAGTATATCTCTCTTTTGCCCAATTTAGTGATGAAAAGTTGCTTCTCATACTGGACAATGTGTAGGTTGGCGAAGGAAAAGCCCTGTGTAATGAAGAACAAATATTTTGTTCTCCCTCTGCAGTGTAGATCTCTCATTACTAAAATCTGGGAAAGAAGGAGATAATCTACTGTGATGTACCTTTGAACAGATTTAACTCCTTGCCTCGTACATAGCCAACTTGATAATGTATCTGTGGACACCCAGGACAATACGTTGCCTTGACTCGAGAGATGGGTCTATGCAGACTAGCTTCCTGTATTTGCCTAAAGGGAGGCAATGCGAGTATTCATCCTCCATATTGATGTCCACTAATAAGTGATCTTCCATAAATTTGCTGAATGTTTATGTTCCAGAGTAGTCAATGTAGCTAGTTCATGAGTGAGGTGCGATAGTGGCATGAAACATTTATGTGCTCCTAAATATTTTTGATAACTTGTGAAAATGGACAATGACATAATCTTCTTTAAGGACTTCTGCACACAAAACACAGGTGGTAACATCAGGGAATCAGGCACTGCAGCTGTTCGATTGTCTATGTGTTGAGCTCTGTTCAGAGAGAATTCCCACTTTTAAGCTTGACGTCTTAAGTTTATCTGTGAGATTTGTTTTATCTTCCAAAAAATAAGTTCTGTGTGAATGAATCCTTGTGGCAGGTTTTTAAGATTCTTTAACGACATGCTACTATCTATTGTGACTTACTTGAAGCTTTAATATTCAGTTGCTTATCGTAAGTATGATTATTGCTACTTGTTTTTATTTTTTTTTTCAGTGCCTTGCAGACCGACTTCTGTATTTCAGTATTTTTGCCTCATTTTATGTCTGGAGGTGAAAGGTAAGAGATTGAGGGCCCCAGGGTGACTGAGTTGTCATCAGAGGAGGAATTCGTCTTCAAGGCTAAGACTTCAAACAGGAGGGTGGGGTGAAATTTTTCTTGGTGCTCCGAGTATAATTCAGCAATATACTAAGCATTATCTAGTCTGTTGGGAGAGGTGAATTTCATTATCTTGAGGTACAATGGTTTTATTTTTTATATTTTAGCCTTTTGTGAAGATTCCCGAATATGTATGTGCTTGGGGAAAAAAAAAATGCCTATCATCCTATTTGTTGAAGTTAGGCATATTTGGCTGTACTAAATATAAGGATAAGGAAAGAAAGGAGAGCAATCCCAGCATTTGTGCAATGTGGATTCCCACGGTGGTATTCAAAGCAGCGTAAGGATCTTCCCCTGTTCTCATTTGGTACTGTTATTGTTTTTTTAAAGGTGAATCTGGCAGGTTGTCTGCATTCCAAGTGAAAGACAGCCCCTGGAGACAAGTGGCTTGTTTTGAGAATGGAACTCCATGAAAGAGCTAGTTCCTTTCATAGCACTGCAACTTGCCTATAGCTTACTTCTCTAAATAGGAACTTCTGTATTTAAAACAAAACACACACACACACGCACGCAAAACCCACCAAGAAAACAAAAATGCTGCTACAGCAGGGTGGGAAGTTTGTTCCCTGGTTCCCTCCTGGAGAGATGTTTTGATGCCTATCTCCTTGCCTCTGCCCTCTTCGCTTCCCCCACTATTTTTGAAAGCAACCTTTTACTTTCTGCTTGCATAGCAACATCTCTGATTCTTGGCCTTTCTCACTGAATTGGGACTTTGGTTTCACCCTGTCAGCAGGTAAATGGCCTTAAACCCTTCATGGTTTTGTCAGGGTAAAGTGGAGCTGAAAAGCATTACATATGTTCCAAGTTGAGAGGCAGCTCTTTTGCCGTGTTCAAGTGGGTCTTTCCCCTCCCCCCCTTCTCCTTCTATTAAAGGGCTCAGCCACAATGAAGCTTTAATCAGCTTCATTGATTTAAAGCTAATTTGCACTTGGCTTCAAGGCTAAGGTCTGTAGCACAAGCTGAAGACCTTTAAATCAGAAGTCGGAATGAAAAGCCTTAGGTATATCATATTGTCCTCTGTGCAAAAGAATAGCAGCTTCTGAAGACTGCAAATTAACTGTAAGAAAAAAGCACAAAGCAGTGTTTTATTCTGTGTTAATGTAACTTCAGCTTGCTGAGTTACACAAGCTTTGCTATCGACATTTCTGCTTCATCATGTAAATTAATAGAGTTGGCTGAATATGTTTTAGCTCTGTGATGTTTTCAGCACTCCAATTCTGGTTGGTTTCAGTTGGATTTAACCTAATTGCCAAACTGATTCCCATCAGTAATAACTTTTAACATTTATTTTTCCCAAAGGGAAAAAATTGTCTTGTCTGTATTCTGCAATTAAGAAGGTGATGAAATATTCAGTGTATGCCTCCACTCTGACTTAAATTCTTTTGTTAACTTTATCAGATAAACTATAAAATATTAACCAGCCTACTGTCTGAGCACGTGTGAGCTGTATACTGTTTATCAGACATTTTAAGGTACTTATAATTTTTAACATTGACTACATCATGTGAGAGACTGCATTATCCTCCATTTACGTAATCAATGCTTTTGATGGGGCTTGGTGTACCAGAATGTGAGCTTCCAGTTTCTTTGCAGCATGATCAGAATACACAGGAAAGTGTCATTATACAAGCCTTTATTAACATTTAAACAGGTGGAGCAGAAATAATGTCTCTCCTTAATTTGTCCTTTCACGGTATTTTTCTGAACACGCCAGGATATAGTTTACAGTGTTGCTTACTGGAATTTTGTAGCCAGTTGCAAGGCTGGGACAGTCTGGGTTATAGTGGATGTTGCAGGCACCTAGTATATGTAGGCATGTGCAGACTCAGCAACTAGATTAAAGCATGACTACGTAGATTCCTGTTCGGGAGTGATGTCTGAAAATAGCTTATTTTTCACATCTACGTGTCAACTTTTTGCAAGCCTGATGTATATGCAAAAACGTAAGGAGGAAAAACTTGGGTTTGTGGCTGCTTGCAGTTGCTGTGTTTTGTTACATCCGTGAAGAAAGAGAACACCATTTTCTGAAAGGTTCTGGCCTCTTCTGTGTGCATGGTTTTGAAACAATTCATGAGCTCACCGCAGTGATGGAAGAATTTCAATGCCTTCATTAAAAAAGTGACTCTGCTTTCTTCTCAGGTCTGTGAAGTGAGTGCAAGCCTGAGCCACGGCAATAAAGTCAAAGCAGTATTTAACTTGTTAACTTCTCCATAGAAATTAATTCATGTGTTTAATTGCTCTTACCATTTTTTTAGCTTTAAAAAAAACCCCAAACCCAAACTTAAAAGTTTTGCAGCCAGAATCTGTGTGTTGATGTTGAAAGCAGAGTAAATTAGCAGCGTTTAAAAGCCGGTGGGCGCAGGTACAGTAAGAGGAGAAAAGGGAACGTGTGGAACGCTGCGGGAGTGTTTCGCACTGCCTGCTTAGGTATCTGCAGCAGGGAGGCGTAGCATTCCTCACCTACTGTGCACATTTGCAGCTGGCTGATGGAGCCGTAGACGGGCCTCTCGGGATTTTTCTAACCCGACATGCGAAGCTCACATGTATGCCCACTCATGTGACTATAAGAGGTCTTTCTCTGTCCCATCCTTTTCTCCCTCTTCTCCTGCACCTGGATGATGTGACGTGAAGGGGCTGCAGCTGGGAAGAGCCTGCTTTTCGTCAAGGCTCCCTGCTTGTGGAGGATGCTGTTAGGAGGCTTGTGTTCCCTGGTACGGCATCTGACTCTCACTGGAAAATCCCCGTACCAGACACAGCTGCTCTGTGAGCCACGCAGCTGCATCCAGCTGCTCCATTCCGGAGTGCGGCGTTGTGTCTGCCGGCCCAGGAGCTGGCGGAGGTAAAGCAGCAAGGTGTGTGATGGAGACGATAAGAGTCTCGCATGTAAGGAGTGAAACTACTAGATAGGCCTGTGTCTAGAACACGCGATGCCGTGGGTATTTAAGAAGCTTTTCATTGCCAGAGATTCGAGATGACAATTGCATGGGGAATAACAGGGGTCTGAGTGACAGGCACTTCTTTCCAGGCAAGGGGTAATAGACACTCCATCCCAGATCGCATTTGTTTAAAATATCGATACCTGTGAGATTTGGTGAGGTATTCTGAGGTTTTCTTCCTCTGCAAGTGAAGGGCAGTCCATATGCCTTTGCGTTTCAGTCTGGCACATGTGACCTTTTGGCCCCACGTTATATGATAAAAATTAATTTTCTTAATCAAAAATGGCTGTTTTCACATTTCACTATGCATTGCTTTGTGAACTGTCTTATTGGACAGCCTTTTTGAAATTGAACATTTTTGAGTATGTGTGAGGGGAAGGTTTTGAACTGTCATATTGATGTTCTCATAACAGAAAGTTCCAGCTTTATTTATAGAAACATAATCTCAGCAGAGGTTGAAAAAGTTAAAATGGTCAAAAAAACAAAAGAAAATTTGTTGATTATTAATCAGTATTTTTCTTCATGATTCTGACTTTTTTGATTTTAATTATTATCTTTGCTGAAGTCAGGAGCATTTATTAATTCTCAAATTTTCCTAGCACAGGTTATTTTTTGTGACTCACTTGCTAGAGATATAATAAAGGTCAAAGCAGTTAGAATTATGCTGAAAATTTATATGGAGTTTATTCTTTTTTCAGAGCAAATTACAAAGTTATGCAAGACAAAAGAAAATAATAATAAGGGATAAACTAAATTGAGGCAAGACTGCTTCAGAAGAGTAAAGATGACCAACAAGAAGGTCAGACCCCTTGAACGGGCTTTGCCAATTTTATCCCAAGTGTTCTTATCTGAAGTTCTGATGCAAATATCCTGGTTAAGATACTTGCTTTTTTTGTGGGTTTGTGTTTGGGTGGTTTTTTTTTTTCACTCCTCAAGTTATCTTTTCATGGGACTAGCTGCTGTTTGATAGAATGCTGTAAGTTCATTTTTTTTTTTTTTAAATAAGAATATGCTACAGAGACAGTTGTTCCATTTGCAAGATAATTAATATGATATGGACTTATTAAACTCTGTATTGATTACTACAAGGCAATGAGCATATTAATGCAAAGGCATTGGAACAGCGGTTTAAAAATGTGAATTCATTCAAGAGTTCTCTAGCATGGTCCAGTGCCAATACATGACAGGAAAACTCTTTTTGCTCTTGAACTTAGAGATAAAGGACCAAATTCTGCAAACAAATGTATATTCAATTAGCCTCAATGTCTCCTCTGGTATGTTCTCTGGGAGCAGAGTAACTCACGTGTGATAAGTGGCTGGACTTAAACCTAACGTGTGCTAGACTTCTGTGGAAATCTGCTGTAAAATTACATTTGATACAAATTCAGTGATCTGTCTCCTTCATAAAATACCCAAAACACTTCTCAAAAAATCTAACACACTTCTTGGTATCATTAAAAAAGATATTTGAGGAGGAGGAATAAGTAGTCCCAAGACATTTGGTTTTAGTTAGCGGATTAGTAGCTGCGGGTTTAGCAGAAATAGTAGGGGTACTGTTGACTTGGTTTGTTATGTTCAAGAATCTGTATGTGCCCCTTTGTGTATGAATTTTACCCCAGCTGTAATGACATCACAACATAAAAGTTGAGAAGCAGGCAGGCTGACTGACTTCTAAATTTGATGTTAAAGCTCTTCTTCAGAAGGTGATGTCAACTGCCATGTTTGGCTGCCGCTGCCTATGAACTTGTAGGGAAGGCTACAGAAAATGCCTTGCTCTGTGGAAGGAGGAAGCTAACATTATTTGGAAAGGTCTTTTATAATTTGGGGGTGTTTGTAACTTGTTACGGCTTTTGATTGCAATGAACAGTGCTCATGTTTAGGACAAGGAGTATTTATAAACCTGTGTCACTTAGCAACTGTGGCGTACTTTTCCACCACGATGAAGGAGCTGCAAGCAACCAAGGACAGATTTTTAGGACACTCTTATTCTCTTTTTGTTACGGTCTTTATTTTAACGTGTACCAAATGCAAATGAGAAAATCAGATGCTTTAAGGCTATTCTCAATGCTTAACCTTAGCCTAGAGAAGCTTGTCGTCTTCTGTAGTCAATGAACAAACTTACAGGTTACATTAGGACACCTGAGCTGACCACAGAATCATGGAATATCTCAAGTTTAATCGTTTATCTCGATCCATAAGGATCATCAAGTCCAGCTCCCTGCTCCTTACAGGACCACCTAAAACTAAGTCATATGACTAAGAGCATTGTCCAGATGCTCCTTGAACTCTGACAGGCTTGGTGCCGTAACCACTTCCCTGGGGAGCTGTTCCAGTGATAGACTTCCCTCAGTAAGGAACCTTCTCCTAACGTCCAATTTGAACTTCCTCTGATGCAGGTTCATTGCATTTCCTCGTGTCCCATTGCTGGTCACCAAAGCAAAATGCCACACTTCTGCTCAGCATTTCTCTCTAGATCCTGAAGGGAACGTACCTCTCCCTCCACCACTCACTGTAGCTGCACCACAAGGAAGATACCATCCAAGGGCTGGTGGTAGTGTTTGTGAGTATCTCGGTGTAGCCTTGCAGGCTGTGGAAATAAAAGCACTGCAAGGCTGAATCCCTTGCTACAATACTACATGGAAGACCAGATCTAAGTGAAAATTAGGACACTGTACTTGGTTATATAAAATACTGAAATGGGCGCTGGTCTAGACTTACCTCATTTTAAGCGTTATTGAGTTTGTGACTGAAGTACAAAGTAATTATTGAATGTCACTGTCATTGCTCCTTTAGGACCAATTCTAAGATCGAATCACGTGTGCATGGGAGTTTCTATGGAAAATCTTGTGGTGGTATTCTGGATTAGGAAAAAAATTATTGTTTCTTGTTGCTGGTGTAAAATGAGTGAGTGAGCTACCACACTGCTAACGCATCGTTGCTCTTATCATTTAGCCAGATCACGATGACTGAAGTGACGTGTATCTTAACTGAAGATAGAATAAGTCCTCTCATCATTAGGGACTTGAAACAAAGCCACTGAAATTAATGAGAGAATTTCCCGTTTGCTACAGTGTTTTTTGGCAAAGGCGTGGAATCCTTAGCTCTGCTTTGCAAGCTCCCCCCTTTAACATCGGAATTTGCCTGTTAACAAACTGTTTTTTAATAAGTCATCCATTTTGCAAGGAGTGGATGTTTTTGGCACTGATGTAGGACGTTGAGGAGAAGACCTGTGCAACAGCATGGCATTCCTTGGCTGTGAGTGCAACAGAACTTGTTCTGTATTAGTCACACATAAGCAGCCCAGTGCACTTCATGCTTATTGATTCACCTTGTTGATAATTGCAGCATGCTGCTAATAAATGAACCTGCTGAAAGCTAATCCACCTATATTGTGTCTGCATAGTTATACTCATTGGTGTCAATTAAGTTCACAGGGCACAGAAAGGCAATTTGAATTTCCTTGAAAGTTTATGATCTTGAATACATGCAAAAAGATTATAATCTTCTAAAAACTTCAGCTATCTTGTAAGATTTACCTTCTTCACTAAATATTCCCTGCTTTCTTGTTTCTTACCTCGTACAAGAGAATTATATAGTAATAGGAAGGAGAGAGGGAAAAGAACATGAGACTTAATTTTATTAATTTCCCTTTTACCAGACTGTTCTGATTCATGCAGAATGCTGTTGCTCATCACAGTGTTCCTTCCCATTGGAAATACCATCTTAATGCTTTCATGCTGTTTGCTGCAATCACCCTCTGACAAGTTTTCTTTGGTTTCATAATTTGCTATTTCATTTGGAAAAAAGCTCCGCTTTCTCAGGTATGCTCAAAGCTTAAGTAACTTGAAGAGAAGATTCAGACTTGAGGCATTCCAGCCACAGCTGCTCAGTCCCACCCCCAAACCACAGACCCTGGCCCTGTCAGTTGTGCTGATACAACTGTTTGTAGAGCCGTGCGCTGTTAATCGGTTCAGTGAGCTGGTTTAAGTAGTCCTCTGAAAGTGAGTGTTTATTTTTAACCCTGAGCTGACTTGCAGCACATGTCTACAAATCATTTGTCAGCACAATAGGTGGCCAATAACCACTACTTCAGGGGGCCTGAGACTTCCAGAGTGTGGAACACAGAGCGGTTGGGTGTCTGAATACTTTCAGAAGATCTGCACCTTGATGTCTGTCTGCCTTTGTATTATGAAAGACTGAGAATAGGTACAAAAGATCCTGGTTAACGCAGCCAAGGTCTACTGAAAATAAGATCTGAAGGAAATAATGGCACTAATTTTTCCCTGTTTGTTTGGTTTTTTTTTTTCTCCTTCAAAGGACTTAAGTGAGGCTTAAATAATGATTTACAATGTAGTGTTAAAGAAATGCTACTTCACTTGCATCCCAAATAGGGAAAAAAAGAGAAATGAAGTTACTTGCACGCTACTAGAAGGGAATCTGTAGGGTGTTCTTCATAGTTTTCTGATGTACCTGTGTAGCAAATATTCCAGTAGTCTCTGTTGCCCAACCATGAATGGTGAGTGCCATTTTAGATGTCCAAGGCTATCTGAGCCATCTACATGGGTCTGTGAAATACAATACTTGGATGTATGGGATAGGTATGCTGTCTGGGAGAGGAAGGTAAAAGCCATGTAAGATACTGTATGACACCTAAAAATAGCACTGACATCTAAAATAGCACTAGACACCTGTGCTTAGGTAGTTGAATGACACCGTGTTGTAACTTGTGCTTAGAATATGAGACTTCTAAATCCCATTAGGCGACAAAGCGATTTCTGTCAGGTTCGTACTTCATTCATATTGCTGATTTGTGCCAGAAGGCGGCTCAGAAAATGCTCAGATGAGCCATAGCTCCGCGGCCTGCATACCAGGAACCCAAACAAACAAGTGTTTCCTGCTTTGTGAAGCTCATCGTGAAATAGAAAGGCCAGAAGAGAAGTGAGTGGAAAAGATACAAAGGTGGTCAAACAGTGAGTGAACAGTTAAACCAGGGCAGAACTTAAGTCTCTGCAATTTGAATCTGCTGCTCCACCTATAAGACTGGAAGTTCCTAACCTTTCTTACTGAATGCTAAAAAAATTTTGCTGCCTGGTATGCCAGTGGTGCCTCTGGATCTGAAGCTGCACAGATGTCTGTAGCACATGTGCTACGCATGACATGCCCCCAATGTGTCAGATTTCTTGGGCACATGAAACACGTGAACAGTTGGTCCACTCATGAGGTTTGTTGTACAGGTACTGTGCGGTTGAAAGGTGAATGCATAGTGGTAGTCTGTCAGAGTCATCTGGTCAGCTAGGTGTAAAAGATGTGTCTAGGGGTAACTGGGCGGTTCAGTAACCTTAGTAAAATGAGGATAATTCGATTGACCTTCTCTGTAAAGCATTTGCTCTTTTATTCCTAAAATGCTGAAAGACTCTTTCAGGCCTCAGTTTTCCCTCTTTGTAAAATGGGACATATTTCTCAGTCTCACTGCCATGGAGAAAGGCTTCATTAGCCAGTGTTTATAGAGAGGGTTGCGTTCTCAGAGGAAAGGAATAAAGTATTCATGATACTAGAACATTGCCAAACACAGTCTTTCATGAAGTTCTACAAATCAAATTCAGTTCTAGGGTGATTGTCTTCATTCCCACTGAATCGCTGCAAGTTATGAATTATTACAGAGATGGTCTGTAGATTATCAACCCTATTGAGTCTTCTTTCCATAGCACACATTACCTTTGTCAGTAAGAGGCGTAGAACGTTTTAAAGCTATAAAAAATAGCAACTTGTCTTCTGGGATCAAGGTATGCCTGCACGTGAAAGAAACTATGCATGCTGAGTAAACACACAAAAGCTCTACAGGCAGTATGTATACCCCTGAACACTTTTGTGTTTTACCAAATTCTGTATGAATGTTTCCGGTACCGTGATATAGTGAGATGAGGTGGTTTTTCTGACCAAACTCTTTTACCTGATTATCAGGTCAGCTACTGAGCAGCTCTGATAACTCCCACTGCGCGTCACTGCTAGATTGTTCCATGCTGCTTCCAACTCTTTCATTGTTTTAGTCTTGTATAATATGCCATGGCTTTAATAACAGGAATTGCTTTGAAGTCTGTATGCCTTATACTGTGAAGATGGGAAAGAGAGGTTATTTTTGCATGGTCGTTATTGTTACTACTAACTAGTGAGATTAATGTCTCCAACTGTGGCTGCTGTCTCAGACCTTGCAAAAGGGGAATGGGAGGAAAGCATGGAATTTGATGAGGAGCACTAGTTTCTGTACTTTGGTGGGGGCTGATCTGGCTGATTATTGGGAACTGCACTGCTGATTACTTGCTCGTGCGCGCTCTTTTTCTCAGCAGACACCACTGAATCATGTGCAATTTGGAATAGTAAATTAGAGGTGACAAATAGAAATGCTTTGCATCCAGTGCTCTCAGAATTTGGGGAAATGAAGTCAAATTCAATAGAACAGCGATTCCATCCCCTAAACCCTGACATCGTATTTCTATTTTGTTTATTTGTTCTGTGGCTTATGTCCTTACCCCGTGGTTAGTTTTCCTGACTGGTAGATTGAAAATTTCCTGATGATAGGACAGGACATTCACACAGTGCTACGAAAGTACTTTTGTATCAGATGCGACTACTAATATGATTTCAAATATGATACAGATTATTTTTTTATCTAAATAAAATGAATGGGTAAATAACTGATCCTGTTTATTACATGGGCTGTCCACATGGTTGTGGGTCCAAAGAAGAACACAGGCAGCTTTCCTATGAGAGAGCATTTGGCTGTTCTTAGTTGAGGAATTCCTGCTGGTTTTGGTATGTCAGCATCTGTTTTGATAACAGTCATCTTGTGCAGCAGAAGCATTGCTGTTTTGTAGGAACCTAAGGCATGCCAGACCCATAACTGTAGCTTAATGGGTATTGCAAACTGCTGGAAACCTGAAGGGTTCAAATTCAGTCTGAGGGAAATGTTCTAATGATGGTAAATTGCTCACCCTTAATTTGCTTCCAGCATGTCAGCTGTAAAACCGGGAAGAAAAGACGACCACTCTGAAAAAGAGTTTCTGTGTCAGAAGGTGAGAGTTATCTTGCTTGAACATTTCATATAGAACTACTTAATGGTTGGGGGTTGTTTTGTTTTGTTTTAAGCTTTTTAGAAGCATTTCCCAGGTGCAGGAGGAAAATGACAAAATGTGGCTTTAGAAATAGAGAAACTAGTAAAAGAAAGAATAAAAAGAAGGGCTAGCTCATGCTGCAAAAACTGGTGACCAAAATTTGCCTTGGCTTTGGAGTGGAGAGGATAAAAAGGAAAGGACAAACTCATACTGTGGCATGTGTCCACGTGCTGCTATCTGCTCACATACCCTTTGTTGCTCACATGGAAGTCTAAGGGGACTAGTGTGGCTCCATCAGCACTCTTAACACTGGGAGATTGGTTACTGCCCAGCCCGAACGCCTCAAACTTTGCAGGGCTATTCATTAGAATATCATTAAAAGCTGAGCTGCTGTTGCATGTATTTTATTGGATCAAAGCCCTTAGGTTGAAACATAAAGGCTTCATATGCCACCTAAGGAATTTCTAAACCCCTATATAAATGCACCTGGATTTCTGAAATGGAAAAAAAGAGGGCTCTTTTTGCTGATGCCTTTGGAAAAGCTGTGCAATTTGTTGCTGGTGGAGCCTGTGAGAACTGGGAGTTAACCAAGGTCATCTGCATCTTCTGCACTTGTGTTAGACATCAGGTTGTCAGCCTTGTTTTGGACCCGTACTTGCAAAGGGAGAAAACCAGGGTAATCCGTATTTTTTGCCCTGTTCAGTTCAACTGCAAATTTTACCATTAATTCAGAAAGGCTAAATGAGTTTTAGTGTGAATGTATGATAACTGGTTCAGTAAAATGCCTCAAATGCTTCAAAATAAATGTTCATTTGGGGGGGGATGTGATAAAACAAAACCCAAAAGGGATGTAGTATAAGTCAACCCATTTCTAGATTCCATGAAGTGCTTTGAAACATCCTACTAGTTGTTTTGATGGTATCTTGCACACCTGATATTCCTGACAGCAACTCATTAGATGAATTAGTTTTGTTTTACTGAACGTGTTTGAGATATTTGGCCTGACTTAGCCAGGTGGTAGGCTGAGGTCACACACTGTTGAGTGCTATGGGCTGAAAATGACTGGAGGGATTATGCTGCTACCATCATATTACATATTAAATCTCTCTATTAAATATACCGTATATCGTTGTGTCAGCAGCACAGGTTTAACAAAGCCCGCAAGTGTCTCTTAGAATGTTGCCAATATGGTAAAAGACTAGGATTGATTTCTCTGATTTGGTACATACAGTGGACTTAAAATATTCATAGTCTTCAGCCTGCTGCATGGTAACTTAATAACACACTATTTTGAAGAGGGAGAGATGCTGTGAATCTTGTGGTACTGCTAATGGATTTGAAGAGGATACTAATGCATTGTACCAGAAAGTGAATTGAGCTCTCGTGTGTAAAGGGGGATTAGAAAATATAATTATGAAAAAGCAACAGTCACAGGCTTGAAGAAGTTTCATTGATGTGTGGCTGCTACAAACAATGTTTTGTTGATGAGAAAGATGACTTTGATGGGTGTATGCTGCAATAGTAATCTTCTCTATGAAGTAACATTGAATGAATTATAGAAATAGCCATTTTGTAAACTATGAAGGAAAAATAAAGTCTTATATTGACAAAAACTCACGCAGCTTTTAATTTGAAATAACAGTTGTCTACAGAAAGATAAGCTTTCACATCAAGAATTGCATGAAAGCTTTGGGAGAGAAAAATACAGCGTGATATAACTGTCAAACCAAACGAAAACTAGGTCCCCCTGCTACACACACAAAGGCAACCAAGAAATTAAATAATTCATGGTCTCCAGCTGAGTATAGGAGAAGGATCTGAGCTTTTTTGAATATCATTCTCTACTTCAGAAGAACGAATGGCATGTTGTTATGAGTTCTGAATATTTTGATTTGGATGTCATAAATCAGCCGCCTTGTGTGTGAATGCTGCTGCTGAGTGCTGATGACCCTAAATATTAGCTGTAATCACACTTGCTAGTTCAGGTATCCATTTTGTTATTCACATTTGGTGTGCTCATTCCTGGGTGTGGTAGTTGCAGTTTTGGCCTTCCACAAACAAGCATTAATGCATCTTCATCTGAACAGACTTATCTTGTGACTGAAGTGTCTTGGTATGGGAAGTTTATAAACAACTGACCTTCCAGACTCCTTGGGAGAGCCCAGAATACCCAAGTCCTCTCAGTTTTTAACATGGATTTGACTGCCTTGCTTCCATACGTTTGAAATCAGAAGCCATTGGGATGTTGGACATGCCCATAGCTCTTTACAAAGGCTTGCAGCAGAAAACGAGAGCTCATTGGATGGTACCTTCTATTTCTCTGGTGAGAGGAACTAATGCCCATACCAGTGCATGGTCCTATGTGTGGAGAAGCATTTCTGACTTGGCACTAGCGACGTTTAACAATGTAGACAGAAATGCCATGGTTCACAGGCCACAGCGTACTTGCAGTTTTGAAACCTCTTTTTACTGCTGGGAGTCGCTGTGGCATCACATAGTCCCTTTCTGTGGCAAGAACATTTGGCTTCTAAAACTGGTACCTTAGGTGATGTGTGGCCCCAAATACTTTCTCAAGGGCAGGAGTGTTTGACCATCTAAACACTAAACTTCTTTAGCAATAAGACAGAACCCGCTTGTAGAAAAGAAATATGCTTAAACAGGGGCGGAACTGAACAAGATAAAATTAGTTTACTGTCCTTACCCTTTCTTTTTTCAACATATACCAGTAGATGTGAATTTCACTAAAACTTTTGTACAGAGAAGTGCATTTCCGTATGAAAACATAATTCTTAGCTCTTTTTCCATTGATATAAACCAGTTTGTCTCTTGTAGAGTGTCCAGTGTAAGTAGTGTAAAAGACAATATGACCCTACTGTTTATTTTAG
The DNA here is from genome assembly GCA_013398915.1 of Dromas ardeola. NCBI lineage: Eukaryota > Metazoa > Chordata > Aves > Charadriiformes > Dromadidae > Dromas > Dromas ardeola. The sequence goes on along the minus strand of VYZM01020072.1, from coordinate 489,129 downwards.
AAAGCCTGGTATAACCATTCACACCAGGGAAAGATTGAGCAGCAGTACTGACTGTTTCAACCATGATATTACACCATTTCGCATGCGATGCAAGTACCTGGAGACACTCAGACACAGAAGAAGAGAAAAATACTGTAAATGAGATCTCTGCGAAGTTGGGTAGGCTGTTGTTCATTCAGAACGTTTTGGACTTACACATATGTTTGAACAACTGAGTGGTTTTTTTGTTCACTGTTCCAAAATTTAGGGAGGGGAGATTATTTTAGACTGGACTGAACAGGTTTTATGTTTGTCAGTTTAAAATGGCTGAAACTGTCATGTTTTGAACATGGTTCTTTGACTCACTGGAAATAAAACCTTCTATTTAGTTTTCAATAAATTTTAAGTGTTAATAAAAGACTAAAACTGATGAAAAATAACTTACTTGATTGTTTTTAGCTTTTACGGCATTTTTTTAGATTTAAAAAACGAAAGCATCCTGTTGAAACTTGAACAAGCTTGTAAAATTTCTTGCTGCTCCCCAATTTGGAGTTTTTTTACTGAAAATACTGATACTCACTTGTGTGTAATCCCACTAGTAAAGTATAAAAGCATGAAAGTTGTTCCAACTTGCACCAAAATGTGCTGGACAAACTTTCCTGTTACAGTAGCCCTAACTTGCTCACAGCATTATTCAGTCTTCCTATACTTTTGTCTCATGTGTTTCCTTCCTTTAGATACCAAAACTGTGTTTACAAACAGCAGTGTAGTGTGATAGCATAATAGCGACTATTACATGTGGAGCAGCTCAATTATCTAAAATATGCAAAGCTTGTTACGTGGTGCAGTGCCTCTTGTTTAAAAACTAAAGTAAAATACTATTATTTGGGTGTTTTGATTTTAAATGACTTAACTAACCTCAGATTACATTTTTATGGGAAGTGAACCACGAGTACTGCTGGTTATAATAGGACTCATTAGTTTCAGAAGGTTGAATTGTTAATATCAAAGTTCAGATGTGGTTGCTTGACCAAGCTATTGACTGAAACTTTTAAAGTTCCATATATTGTACCATGAAAAGCATGAATGAAGGACCTTATTCATGAAAGAAATTGGAGCTACTTCTGCTCGTTCCTCATGTTGCTTAAACAAAGAAAAATGGAGGCATGGATTTCTAAGAGGAATTCTTAAAGTACACTTGTTCCTGTGGAGATGGGAAAACTTTTTGCTATAATATGCAAATAGGTGAAGATTTTGGGAGGGGATGGTGAAAGCAGAAACATCTGTCCTCCTTCACATTTCTGTCAGACATGGAGAATGTTCAGCATAGAAAAGCACACACAAAAACTAGACTGTCGTTTTTTTCATAATGGAGGGAGCATAAATACATGCAACTATGTACTTTCTTCTTCCAGAGTACTTGCTTAATTAAAACTCTATGATTCAATAATTATAAGGTAATCATAAATTTAGCATATATACAACAAAATGTAATATGCAAGAAAATATAATCCAAAAAACAATCCCCTTAAATTCACCCATAATGTTGATATAAAAATCACTTTGCTACCCTGCATTTTTTTCCAAATCATTCCTTTCTCTGTACCTTTCTTCTGTCTCGCCTTTTCTTGTTGTATCATACGTTAAGTTATTTGTCTTCATTTCCAAGGCATTTTGGGCTTCTGCCAATTTTTTAACCATCTCTTATTCTCTACTGAAATACAACTTCTGCTTTTCTATAGCATACAATGTCAGCTTTTGCATCCTTGATATTAAAGATTCAATAAATGCCTGTGTTTCCTTCCACACTGCTATTTGGGAAGAGTTCTTCATAAATGTATCCACTGTTTGTCTTCATACTTTCCTTTTTCCTGATGCTCAATTAAAAAAAAAAAATAAAATTAAAATTTAGCAAGCCAGCTTGTCAGCTGCTAGTCTGCTAGTGTCCTAACCTTTCTTTTCCTCTCTTCTCATATTTACTAGAGTTATTTGCTGGTTCCTCTATTTCTTTGTCACCCAGGTTTTGTTTCTTTCGTTTGTTTAGAATGAAAGTTCTTTGGAAAAAAGATGGGTTTTGGCCCAGTATGTTTGTACAGTACCCCAGTTGAACAAAGCTCTTCCTAGAACTAAGACTCTGAAAGACTTAGGAAGTCCATGCAATAGCTTCTCTATCATTATTACCTTTGCAGTTTGATATCTAAAATAATCACTGAGCTTTCTTTGCCAGGCCATTTGTCCTGGTGTTCATTTAGTTTTAAGAAATGACCATTGATGGTTGCAGCTGTCTGACTACCTGATAGCTAAAGAGTCTGTGCATATGCCGTTACAGGTTGTCATAAGCAGATAATGGCAGGTGACTTTGGGTTGCAAGGAGAACTAAAAGAGAAGGCAGGATCATCCAATGAGGTGTATTCCGGTATTATTGCCACTACTCATACATCTGTTTGTTGCCAGGATTCAATTTTGCTCTTGCTTCCGATTTAGCTGGGTACTTGAGGATGTTACTCTATGGCTGTTACTTCTCTGAAGATTGGGCTGGAGCACCTCTCCTATGAGGACAGGCTGAGAGAGTTGGGGTTGTTCAGCCTGGAGAAGAGAAGGCTCTGGGGAGACCTTATAGCAGCCTTCCAGTACCTAAAGGGGGCTTATAAGAAAGATGGGGACAAGCTTTTTACCAAGAGCTGTAGTGACAGGACAAGGACCAATGATTTTAAACTGAAAGAGGGTGGTGAGATACTGAAACAGGTTCCCCAGAGAAACTGTAGATTCCCCGTTATCGGAATTCTTCAAGGTCAGGTTGGATGGGGCTTTGAGCAACCTGATCTGCTGAAAGATGTCCCTGACCATTGCAGGGGGTAGATGATCTTTAAAGATCCTTTGAAACCCAAACAATTCTATGATTGGTTTCTTGAATTTCATTGAGATTTGTGTCTGGTAGGCCATTCTTCAAAGGCACTATTTGTCTGATTCTACATGTCAAAAGTAGTTTATCTTGAAGCCTGTGGATTCTTCATGGAATAGAAAAGTACATAGGGTCCTCTGACATGTATCCCATGGTGAATTGTAGTGCATGGATGTAAAGGTGCTTGCTATCATTTTGATTTAGTGCTATTTGTATGCATGTAGTTTTATTTGTGTGCAGAAAAGTGCCGTGCATGATTCTATACAATTTTTATTCTTTGGCATGCTTCCTGTTTTGTTCAGGGCTCTGGAGGTCATACAGTCTTTTGCCAGGATAAGGAGAACAGAATCAAACATTGAGCAACTTGGTATCTTTTTTAATGGACTGCAAAGTGTTGGGCAAGGAAATAAAAATAAAAATAAAAAAAAAAAAGCAACCTGGTTTTTATACTTCCCTCCAATTTCTTAAGGTTGTCAAAATAATTTCAAGAGTTGATTCCTACATCCCTTTGTTTTCAGTGGAAACTGAGTAGTACTTGGTGTTCACCTCAAAGGCTACCTCACTAGCTTCAAAAGATTTTAAATTTTGAATTTGCAAATGGGAAATAACGTTACTCTTTCTCTCTGTGACATGAGTTCTTCTCCCTAAACCTTTTTCTTCCTACCTTCATCCCCCTTTTCTTTTTTTGCCTTCCTCACAGAACATTGTAAGCTAGGCTAGGACATGGACGTAATAATTCAGGGCTTGTTACAGTGATGGAAATGGAAGTATTGTTCTGTCTAGGCAATGTTTTCCCCTTGCATTACATTATCAAGCATTTGGTTCATTTTAAGTTTTGATATTCTAGTGTTAGTAAGTGCATTATGGTGATAGCTGAGCAAAACCATTACAGGTAATGGGGTTCTGCTTCAGTTCCTAAGAGAGATTATTCCACAATGAATGGATCTCATTGTCAGGACTTCTGTTCTTTGTTTGGTCTGATTGTACTCTGCACCCTCTCAATTTCACACCTTTTCGTCTAGCCATGCTTTTCAAAATGGTTCATTTTTTTCTACCCTTACTTCTTTTTTTTCTCCTTTCTTATGCACTTTCCAAACTTTCCTATGGTTTTCCCCTTGTTGCTAAAGGAGGTAAATATCTATATTCTGAATAGTCTCCACCCATTCCAGTCCAAACATTTATTTGTCTCAGGCTGGTTTGCCAACTTGTGCTTGTCTTTAGCACTAGTAAGAAGACTAATCCATTGTTTGTTCCTTTGGGATTTTATAATGACTATTTCTGGAATAAAACTTTTCATACTATAGAGAATGTGTCTATTATATGTACTAACTTCTTTCTGCTCTAGGAGGAGGTTTTGCTTGGGTACAGTCCACAGGAAGTAAAGTCTGGCTGGGACCCCTGCAGTGGCATTTTCGAGGTGTTCTTATGATACTAACTGATACTGTGACAGGCAGGACCTCATTAGCTTAGACATGAGTCAGTGCCTTGAATGAACCATCAATACAGAGCATCTCTGGAAGCACTCAACTGCAACCCTGTTGAGAAAGGGGAATCGCCTCAAAGTTGTATTGGAAGGAAAAAAAGTCCAAGGAATTCAGATCCTTGTCTGCAGCGTTAACCTTGATGTGGGAGTCCTAGCTGAGGAGAACCCTTCAATTACATGGGACTGTCCTGCAGCAAAGGACAGGTTAAGATACAATATTTCATTTCCTCTCTGCCTCCAGATTTTGTGATTGATTTCCATGTTCTGGTTCTCAGTAGAAGAAATTGTTTTACTTTAGAGTTTGTCTCTTATGGTTTCCAAGGGGCTGGCAGATGCCAAGTATTCCTTTCCTATAGCGGTGAGGCTCTTGAAGCTGTGGTATGGATTTGTTCTTGCAGTTTCCACACCCACGATGCTTATGAACAGGGCTTGTGTGCCCAGAGCTGCAAGACCATGTTTGGAAGCTTAAAAGGAAGAAGTGAGGGAAAGGAGTCTGTGGGTAAAGTGCTAGCCAGGGCATCTGTGTCAAGTGGGATGACAAGGGGAATGTCTCTGAAATGTAGGCATCCTCTCTCAGCCCACTCCTACCCCAATACACATGAAACCTCTCTGAACATGCCAAGTGAACCTCTCTATCTTGGTGAGTCTTGGCTACGCTTTTGCTAAGTGTGGGAACTCATCTGTAATGTGCAACTTCATAAATGATTTTGAAAGCATCATTTATCTGGAAAATTTGCTTGGAAGTCTCCCTCTTTAGTTCCTTTGCCTTCTGATCTTGGATTTCAACAATGTGGGGAAAGAAGTGTCCCCTGAATATCAGAGCCTCAAACTCTGCTGCTGAGGCTGCAGGCCTTTCTTGGCTTTCTGAAAGAGAGATCTTGTGCTGATGAGGACTCACAGGAGCTTGCTTATACCAGATGTGTCACTTATTACTGCGATGAAGCTGGGAGGTTGAGAGGGAGCCTAGATGAGAGCTAGAAAAATTGGTTGTCTGCATTGGATCTGGAAGAGAGCTTGTAGATTAAAGCTCTCTGTAGAATTGCTTGTAGAGCCAAAGGCAGTGGTAGTGCTTCTGATGTTTGGGTGGTCAGATGTATGAATTGGGGTTGTTCTGGATCAGTAGTATAGACTCAACTTGGAGATCTCTTGTTTTTTATGATTTGTCTTTTAGGATATGTACTTCCTCAGCCTTTATTGAAGACTTTTTTCATTTCCTTAGTGATGAAAGAAGGTTTGAGGAAGATGAAGGAGGGAGGGAGGGAGATAACAGAACTAAGGATTAGAACTGTAGTTTTAAAAAATTCTTTTATTAAAAATGTGTCATGGTACTGCACTACAATCCAAGCTTATTTACAAAGTGTTTGATAATGGCACAGCGCATAAAACTCTTTGCATCCCAAATTGTCACACATAATAATAATATGAATGACCAGCAAAACATGTTAATGGGCATGTGGAACAGGAATGGGAAAGGAAGCCACATCACTCTATTCATATTTTACACTGAATTCTTCCAGTGACTGAAAACGTAAGTCATGATTCTCTTTCATTTATAGCTACGAGCTGTCTGTCCATACCTATGTGCTGAAAAGCATTGATGCGCTACTGAAAGAGCACTGCACTGCTCATTTAATCAGTGTTGGCTGTGTATTTTACATAAAGCAGATCAAATCTGACTGATTTATCACAGACTTTGAGATAAATTTTCCTGTCCGTGCAGGCACATTGCCCATTAATGAGAAAGGGGGTTAGACATGTCAGGCAAGAGCCTTCTGTTACTTGCTTACTGTGATGCTTCTCCAGACGTGGTCCCACCTATAAAGTCAGGCTATAGGTAGGGATTTTGCTTTGGAGGATTAAACTGGTGTAGAGCTCTATAGAAGTAATAGGGGCAAATGAAACTCCATGCATAGGTCAGAAGGGAAGACTTCTACATACATTTCAATGTGAATTTATAAATAATTGATGTAACAGTTTGTCTTCACTGTGCCATTTCTTTCATAAAAACTTACTGATTTTTTTAAGATGTAGGGAAATAATATAAAAGTTATTTTTCTCCATTTAGTTTTCATAAAAATGCACCAGCTTTTTTATGCCGCAATGGCGTTAAGTACTCTGTCATTTATCATCACTTTGCCACTATGTGCAACACAGTCATTCTGCATTGCCTAAAATATAAGATATACACATGATTAAAAACTGAAAAATGCTGGATACCCAGCCTGTAATTTACTTAAAATGTTTTAAGTGAATGGTTTTAAGTGAATCAGTCTGGGGCCAGACTCTTTTCAGTGGTGCCCAGTGACAGGACACGGGGCAACGAGCACAAACTGGAACACAGGAAACTCCATCTCAACATGAGGAAAAACTTCTTTACTTTGAGGGTGACAGAGCCCTAGAACAGGCTGCCCAGAGAGGTGGAGTTGTCTTCTCTGGAGATATTTAAAACCCTCCTGGATGTGTTCCCCTCTAGCCTTCTCTAGGTGAACCTGCTTTGGCAGCGGGGGTTGAACTAGATGATCTCTGAAGGTCCCTTCCAACCCCTGCCATTCAGTTACTCTGTGGTAGCGGTGCGCTTATGTACTCATAGACAATAAAGTCCATTTGGTTGTCTTGTGAATATTTTCAGTTTAACATAGTCGCTAACACTTAAAGCTCTATAAGGGATGGTTTTTTTTTTTATTGTATGTTCAGTTGGTTCCATCATCCAAGGAATGAGATTTGCTCAGTCAGAGTAAATGTTCTCTATCTTGTGCCTATAATAAAGTACATACAAGCTGATCTTTGATAAACTGAGCCCCACGAGTCTGGCTGTGAGCATTTGGGAAACTACGTGGTTATTAAGTGATGGCACAAAAAGAGATTTCTTCTGAATTTTGTCTATACTTGATGAAGAGAAGTTGCCATCACTTAAAGATTTCACTGTGTTTGCGTGGTTTGTGCTACATGGAGTATGGTGTAAGACATACGTTTAGTATGTGTCTGAATACCCGAAGCCAAGGATGAAGAAGAGTATGTGTCTGACTTCACTTGAACACAGGTAGGGATAGGATTTAAAAATTTTATATTGAATAAAGAAGCCTTCCCCATCACATACTTTCTAATCAGGGCTATCTGCAGTGTATCTGGCTATTTAAAGTCCTTCTGTGAGAAACTTTGGGTTCTGTTTGGGGCCTTGTCATTGGCCTGCGCGCAGCTTTAAGCCAGTAATTTCACTGGGTTGTGCCTCAGTTTCTCTGTCTGTAAAACTAAGATAATGTCTGTGACTAGCTTCATAAAAGACGCTGTGATGAACTTACAACAATAGATGAGAATGGTCTGGGTGGTAAAGCTGTTAATTTCTTTTTTTCCAGCTCTGTTTTAGTGTAGGTTATGTCTCAAGTCAGGAAGGACTTCCTTTTAAAAGATGTTTGCATGAATCCTGTATTGCTTCCAGAGCTCCCCATAAAATAAGTAATAATATCAGACTTTGGGTAGGTGACTTGCAAGGGAAATCTCAGAGCTTTAAGTACTGTGGAGTCAGTGAAATACTGCTCTAAATCCAGGTCAGTGCTGAATTCATGCTTTAAAAGGCTAATGGTTAGTCTTTAGAAGGAAAGACTCTAATGAAAACCAAGGCATCATTAACAGTCATGTAAAAGCAGAGCTGTTAGTCTTGGTATCCTCTTGCGTTCTCTCCTGGGAGACTAAATCACACCACTGTACATTTACTGTATAAATTAATTGGCTAAAGCATAGATCTTCACTTTCTGCTCTGAATGCCAATGAAATTAGATCTCTCCTTAGTCCATAAAATATTTTAGAACTATTCTGGGTGAAAGGTACAGAAAAGTGTAAGATGATGTTTTCCATATATAACATTTCCATTACTTAACACAAACATACCCTAGTTTTAACTGCCACTGGTATGCAAATTCAGTGTCCCATGTATTGAGAATTACCAGAATTATTTACCCTCGCTAGACGGTAAAGCAATCAGAATTAGGGGCCTGTGTCTGACAGCTTTTAGCCAAGGTACATCTATGCTGCTTGAAGAGGATTATGCCTGTTCCCTGGAACATCCTCTCCTTAGGCACAATTACTTTTACAGTCTTGAGCAGGGGTGTACCTAGGGATGCAATCGTGACAGCATCACAGGGCTCTTACTGGCCATCTTCATGCCCCGAGAAAGGGACAGACTCAGAACCGGGACACTGACCAACACTTGTCCAACATCAGGTGCAATGCAGGAGCCCTGCAGTGAGCACCACAACTCTGATACTCTGACGTTATGGCACTCTGCGATTCCAGTGGAGACATGTTTTCTCTGATTCCTTTTATCAGAAGAGATGAAATAAGTCTATTTATGGATACCTGAAGGAAACAAGACCCTGTAGGCTCCAGGCTGTCTTTGGAGAGCATTTCTGTGGTCAGTGCTTCAGTCGCGTTGCCTAATGACAGAAATAGTGGAAAGAGTATGCTTAGGTTTATAGGTCTTGGTAGAAACTTGCATTATCTGCCAAATTGTTTTGTAGACTTTTAATGTCAAAAGCTGAGTAATGTTGTCTTGTAAAGTTCGCTAGTGAAATATCTCTGGTTGTAGGAAAGCCAGGTGAACAACATAGACAGCAAGTGTTATTCTCTTGCTATTTTTTGCTGGTTTGTGAAAAGACAAGGTGTAGTTCCCTTAGGAAAATCTGTGGATATTCTAAAGTATCTTTGCCCTTTTTCTTACAAAAAGGTTTGGTTTTTTTTAAAGTGCTTTTGGACTTGCTTGTCAGTAACATTCACTGAGCTGTACTAATTTTGAAAAATTCAGAATAGAGTTTTGCCACTTTAGAGATAATCCATGAAAGCTCTCTTCCTGCAGACTGCAATAAATCATCCCCTCCACTAAAAGCCTGAATGTCATTTGAAATTTATTGCATGGAACTGGTAGTGGACTTAAAAGCCATTTCACATGTCTTATTACTCCAGTCATCTAATTTATGGGTTTCAGCCACAATTGTAGTTGGAAAAGTATTTTCCTTCAACTGATTAATATGATTTCTGCTTTTGCATTCATTTCCCTTTTTATAATTTTCTATAATCATTGTAAGAGACTTTGGCATCCAGCGTTTAGATACGAAACTGAAAGAAAGGTGCCAAGACAGACTGATGCAGATTGACTAAGCTTTACTGGCGCTCAGCTGCACTTGTCAAAAGGTATCTCAGTTATTGTTAGTTGAGCAATCTTGCCCTAGGAAAGAGAATGCTGTCAGGAGCTTCCTTGTTTAACATGAGAATCTGTAGCTCTATGGAGGGAGTATGAAGGCAACCTATTAAACGCAGATGAGGTAAGCATAAGTAACACAGCAACAAAGAATAATAAGATATTGTCACGCTTTTCTTTCCATTCGTTAGCGTGAAGACTAGTTTGCATTTACTGTACTAGGTAGGAGTGCCTTTTGATTATCATTACGCTGATCACCATAAGGAAAGATAGCACGAAGGACTTGTGTAAACCAAATAAAAAGAAGTACAGGTATTAACCTCAAGATGCACCATGTTACCCATTTTAGGAGTTTAGTCTTATGCTCAATTCTGTTGATGTGAGTGCTATGTGAATTAGTAATTCTGCAACACGCATTATTGGTGTATGTGGTCTGCATGTATGCTTGCATGAATAATTTATAATGGGTATTATGAAAGTATCAAAAATTCTACAGGCACCTTCCAGAAGAAGAAATACCGCATAATTCTTGCCCTCACTAGCTTGTGCTATTCTTAAATATGGCCCAGCCTATATTTGTACCATGGTAATGGATAGCTGGTGAGAAACAGCATCAGTAACACCACAGTGACTTCCCGAGCATCAGAGCATGGCGTGAGGCATTAAATGCTCTCACTGTATTTACCTCGTATATAAGTCAGTGCAATGGTGATGGGTCAGGCACAGACCCATCCAGAACTGCTTAAAGACAGTCCGTGAGGCGTTGGATGAAGTCTGTCTGCAGCACAGATATGGCAGTCTTTCCCCCGTCTGGTGCCTGTGGCCTGAATGCCCAAAGATCAGGTGTCTGAGGGCAGAGCCAAGCTGTGTGTGATGCTGCTTTGTCAGCTGGGCAAAACTATGATTACTGGCCAGAGTGGTGACTTTACTACTGCAGTGGATGTTGACATGCTACAGGCAGATGTTTGAAACCAATATATGCTTCACTACATGTTTATATAAATACGGAGTCTAATGAGGAGGAGGAAGTCATACAGCTCTGACTCCCAAATACCCATTGACTCTGTTTCCTGAGAATTTGAAAAGATTAAAAACAAGAATGGTGTAAAGAGAAATCCTACCGTCATTTCTACAATGCATGTTTTCTGCTAATAACACCTGGGAGGCAGTGCGAAGTAACAGCTGAGGTGCTTAAGGGCACCTCTAGTGCCATCTACCTCCTGTGCACATCTGTGGATTTGGGCATGCATCCAAAAGGCGGCTGAGAAGAAAATCAGGCAACGATGAGACCATTGCAACAGGAGGAGGAGATAGTCCTCTGCTGCTGAATATGTAAGTTTCTGGGTGTAACCTGGGCACTCCAAGGTTCAGGATATTTGCCAAGCGTTTGAGTAAGAGCAGACCTCAGAACATCAGTTTGAATGCAAGGGCGCTGAAATTGCTCCTTGTGCTACCAGGAGGAAACACTGCACCTGGGGTGCCTCCTGCTCCCCTTGAAACAAGCAGCCACCAGCAGACAGATTCTGCAAGTACGGTAGAAATGCTGCCTACCTCCTGTCCCCGTCTCTGCTGGGAGATGATGCGTGAGGAGCCTCAGTGTCCAGGTTCAGTACAAGTGGATCTGGCAAGTCTAAATGGCAGTTTTGTAGGGAATTTGCTCTCGGATACCACCGCTGAATAGAAAGCTGATGCTGTAACAGAGAATACAACGCTGGAAGTCCCAAGATGATGAAAGATTAATGAGTAAGGGTTAGGCTTGCAACAGCTGTTTCTTTCTTTCCTGCACATAGACCATAATGTTATGCAAAGATAAACATATTAGCCAAATATTAACTCTTTTTTAAACACAACAAAAAGCAGTGTGTGACAGGTTCCTATGTCTAAAACGGAATAATGCAGGTTGCCAGTTTCAAGCTGAACTCAATTGAGCTGCTACTGGAATTTCAAAAGAAGATTGTTTTGTATAGCACCATCAGTTTGCGTTAGGACTTAATAATGAAACAAAGACTTGTTTTCCATGCAGAGAAGTTTATCTAGGAACCAGATCTCGAGCAATTAATGCAGCTACTACAGCCACAAGACCTAAGGTGATTTACCCAATTTGAGGCTTGCAAAGTAAGCGCTGCATATTTTCTGTTGTTAATTTTTCACAGTTCATACTTCGGCATAATGATCTGTCTGTAGTTGGACAATATTTTTGGGAATGTTCAATGTGAAAATTAATTTGCTTCATCTGTAGTGACGTCTTCTTTGTGTTTGCTTCCTGTGAATGTTCCTGCTGTCAAGTTTTGCTGGCACAAATATGTAAAGACACCATTTTTTTTTTTTTTTTAAACTACATGCACAGTTATTCGTGGTGGAATTGCATGTGCGCTCTTTCAGTCAGGAAACAAAAAAATATGTATAAATACTCTCAATTAACTGATAGAGTTTGAAAAGAAAATATTGAACTATCTATGCTTGCACTTGCAGAGAGTTGAAACAGAGATTTGCCCTCGACTCAACTGGATACTTTCAAGTGAATTTTAAATTACTGTGGGGGGAAGCTGAATTAATCTAATAAATTCCTTATAATGAATTATTTGTTCAACTGTTTAATAAGTATTTCAACCTATTATATTTTAGTTATTTACTTCTTCCATTTGGCTTTCGTTTTTAAAGCAACATGGTCTTTTTATGAAATAAATGGCTTTCATTATCTGGTCCCTTTATTTTTTTTTATTTTTTTTTACTGTGAGGTGGTAGGTATCAAAGGCAAATGTACAATCATTGTGCTCTTTCTTCACCTTGCCACACTGAAGGAGTCTTCTATCCGTTGCTTTCTGTGAGACAGAGACAAAAAAGACTAACTGGGAAGTGAGGCCCTGGAGCAGTGCAGCTCAGCAGACAGCAGATTGCTAATGGCACCTGTATTTCAGTTTACAGTACTGTCTGCTAACAACACACACAGTGCGCTCTGCTTGATTTTTTTTTTTTTAGCCCCCCCTGTTCTTTCCCCCACTCCCACATGCTTAATTAGAAAATCTGATGCAGCCAGAGACGTTATCTGCCATACCGTGTGTGTTAGTGAGGAATGCATTCTTTGATGTTGCTGATAAGCTTTTCTGTGTTGTGGGTAGTTAATTGGTAGTGGAAAGGAAATGTCTGGACTAGTGTAAAAGGAAGCTTCCTAACTGTCTCTCTTGCAGCTGGTCTCACTGGTTGATGAGCCAAGGTGTGGTATTGATGTAGCAGTGGTGAGGAGGTCCTGCCAATATTGCCCACCCCCCAGCAGAACTGTGCGGAGCACCTGCACCTTTGGAACCAGTTCTGAATTCTTCTCGTCTTTCATCTTTGTAAGGGAACAAAAAATAGGAATAAACACAGTTCTTCCCAAAACCTGGAGGGCCAAATTTCCTGCTGGTATAAATCAGCATGTGCATGTGCCCTGTAATCTCTCCTCGGGTCATGCTAGTCCATCAGTCCTTTGAGAGCAGGGAATGTGGATGGTGAAGCATTTGGAAAACAGTGAACTAGCCAATGGGTTAGATCCTTGCAAAGGTCAAAATAAGAACCTCGCGTTTATTTGAGTTTTTCTACAGCTTTCAAGCCTTATTTTGCTTCTCAATCTTATTTTGCCTTTGCTACATAGAAGAATTTAGCTACTGAATTCTAGCTCCCCATTTACAGTCTTACAAACCATAGTCAAATCAGGCTTTGTTCTTTTATTGTAAATAGATAGTGGAAGGATCATGATCTTTCTCTGGAGGGCAGGGCGTATTTTGGGATTTTGTTTTTGGTTTGTTCAGCAGTATTAGATCATCTGGCTTTTTCTTAGATTTCTGCCTTTTTGCTATTATTGCTCACAAGACAACTTTCTTCATCCAGTAATAGATTACTGTTGTTGTGAAAGGTCCTTCTGTTCCTAATGAACTCTTGATTCTTTGGCTCGGTTGGCTGTTGGTTTGTTATGTCTTTTTCCTTCCCTTCTCCATTTTCTACAATGTCTAGTTTCTGTTTTATACTTACTATTTTCACCGTTCTCTTTCTTGCATTTGTTATATGCATTTCAAAAAAAATTATAGATGCTTTCACTTCCATTGTAAGTTTGGCTGCATTTCTGTAACCAGTCTGATTTTTTTTTTGAATCATTACAAGGTGGCTTTGTACCTAATAAGATACTTTTAAACTCTTGCTAATAATTGTCATCTTTCCATCATGTATTTTTTTTCTGGTGGCTGAATTTTGCTCCGATTGTATTTGCCTTTTGGAAACTGAGCCTTGAAGAGCACCAAGTGGAAAGGTAACTGGTTTGAACTTTGTGCTGTGCGAATTTAAGAGGTGTACTGGAGCCATGCTCACTTGTGCGTAAGCAACACTAGTTTTTAATTCTGATTCTATTCCTTCTTATCTGCCAAATGTAGTATAGGATGAAGGTCCTCAGTGAGACCGAGACACCACCTACCTCCTTATTTTCACTAAATTACTATGATTGACTTTCGTTGTTTTCCTACACACCCACCCCAATGTGGAACTGACAGAATTAGCTAATAATCGATGCTTGTCTTGCTGGGAGTTCCACAGTGGCTTGGGTTAGTTGAAGGACTCTGGCAGAGCTGTCAGGCCCAGTACTGACTCTCCTTGCCGTCTGCTGTGTGCTGGTAGCACATGTGGCATGCAGAACTGCTTCTTTCTCAGCTACCCTGGTGTGGTGAATGGATAGCAATTACACAAGGGTCCAGTTATTTAAAAGAGATCCAGAGCAGCTCAGAACAGATTTTCTGTGTTAAACAATTAGCTGAGTACTGAGATATTAACCAGATGTGCTACCCTTTGGGCCAATTTTTGCAGTCTGGTTCACAAATGTGCGGTAGGAGAGGAGATTCAACCTGTTTTGCCTCCTCATGCAACGGCAAGGGAAAACCATGATACTGAGAATGCCAATGAGGAGAGCCAGATGGTTAGCTATTCTTGGTCATGCGCCTTTCACAGTGTTGTGCTGCCCTTCTTGCTTTGTTCCCATCTGTATCTGCAGTGCAACGTTCCATGTTGAAGGGAAGCATCTAGAAAGCGTGAGAACACAACAGAGGAGGAAAAACTCAAACTTGCCCAAAATACCAGATTTGAAATTAAGGCTGAAGAGGATTTAACTTCAGTGATATCTGGGAGGTTATAATATCTGGGTGAGTTACGAAGTGTGAAGCATGATTTCCCTTACCACAGGCAGTATGGTCTCCCGAGAGAGATCACCAGACTCCCAGGGTCTGCCAAAGGGTAATGGAATATGCGAGAAAAGGTTTCATCCAAATTAATTTGTCTGAGAAGCGAGGCTGAGGAAAAGCTTTGCAAGGAAGGTCTTGGAAGTGACAAAAGAGAAGATAACTTAGGTAGCATCTTATTCTTTCCAATTCATCTTTTTGGTCCTCTAGCTTCAGGTAGAGGGATGCTAAAGTAGTGATGCGCATGAATGTCTGATTCCACTTTAACTCCTTAGTCTCTGTGAAATCAGGAACTAGGCAGCTCTGTTTGCAAGCTGTGAGGGAAGCGTGTTACAGCCTCATTTGTGATCAACCTCAAACTTTCCCATCGTGACAGTGTCTTAGATCAGTGACTGCATACATAGTATGACAGGCCACACCACTTGCAGGGTGTATGGTATGATGACTTCTAGTAGTTTGTTGAATGCACAACTTTTCAATTTGAAATACAAATCGCCAAGTTGTGCATTGCACAAACTGTTAATAATTTGTATTTCAGGTTGCTAAGTACATACCACTAGTGGCACATATACACCACAGATTGATAACTCTTGTTGGTGTTTGAAAAAATCACAACCCTCTTACAGGTTTTGCACTGACTTGAAAGGACATTTGAAGGCTGGAGTGGTGTGACACAATCTCTGCTAGGGCTGACAGCATATGAGGAGGATTTTTGTATTTTATCTTTTTTCTTCCCTGCTGCTACTGACTCATCCACTCTTTTTGCTGTCTGTTTATGCTCATTTATATGCACTTACTCAGCTGACTGGTTAAGTTCCACCACCCACTTACAACTGCAATGAATAATGTTTTAGGCCCGGTGTCTCACAAGTGCAGGCCTCTCACACATCAATGTCATTACTGGAATTGCTTTTACTGATAGCAGCCACGTAGCAGGTGTGCAGAGAGCAGCCTGCAGAACGAGAAGCATGAAGAGCATCATTCATCAGGTTTGCTTACAAAAAGTCATTTTGTCTGTTGTGGTCCCCTTCCGCCTCCATCCTCTTCCTTCCACTGCTGCCTGTGATCGCAACATGTGCATTTCTCATTGTCTTGGTTTTTCATGTCATGGTTTTAAGTCAGGGCTCCAGATGGGACTAGGTTGTGTCTTGCTGTTGCATAGAACCTTTGAAGAAGGTTCAAGGAGTCTCTTGTGCTTTTGGAGGAAGCTTTGTTACTGCCACGTGCACCAGACCAGTCTGATTCATGTCTAGTCAAAGATGGTACCTGTCTGCATACTTCAAGCCGGTTGATTAACTTAAGCCATTGCTTAAATTCAAGCACATGCTGAAGTTTTGCCTGAGCTGGAACCTCACAAGGCCCTTACGGGCACAGACAGCAATAGGTGCATAGTTCCATCCCTGCAATGCTACTCATTGGAGCATAAAGTCTACTCCTTAAACGGACAGGGTAGCAGTAGCTTTGCTCTGGTAGAATTTCGTCTCAAGTGTATCATTCATGTGTTTCCGGGGAAAGAGCCTTTACCACATGTGCTACTGTGCCCAGAGACTTGATGGGGATGCGACTGATTGGAACCAGTCTGCGCTTGCTTTATTCTGTATGACTCTAAGTACCTTCTGGGTATTGATGATTTATTCGGGCTTTTGTTTTATTGTATTTTAACAAAGTGCCTCTGCTTGCTTGGAATAGTCGTCACAATGAATCCAGTAAGCTTTCCTGACCTTAAAAACTGAGCATTGGCATTAGATTTAAAAAGGGGGGGGTGTTTGTGGTGATTGTTCCTAATTGAATCTGAAAGACAAAAAAGACTTTAAAGATCTCAGTTGGCATATGAAAGAATGCCCTCTTCTTGTTCTAGGTTGTATTGTCTCATTAAAATGCCCCCTTTCCTGTAATCACTATTTCACAGTTCAGCCATCTCCAGATACTGTGAAACAGCTGTGCAAAGGTCAAGTACAAGAGGGCAATGGGAAAAGAAAATGACACCACAGCTCCCAGGGTTTCCAACCACCCTGTTAACAAATTTACTGACACAGGGCATAATTTTTACTGACGCTGCCCATTTTTTACTGACACTGACTCTTAAGACTCCATAGGGAGCAGATGCTGACATCTCCCTTGACTTTGAAAAGCTTATCGTTGAAACAAAATGGTTTTATGCAAAGATTTACATACAGTGTCTAAACATTAAGCAGGGGATCAATAGTTCTTCAAGTCTGAGTAATGATCCCATGTGGCTAAGCTACATTTTAATTAATAAGAATGCATCCATACTTCATCTTTGTACTTCTTTTTTTCCTTATCTTGGAGGGAACCAGTGCATCCAGAGTTTGTTGAAGCACATCCCTGTTTCTTATCACATACTAGTCCAAGTCTCCTTGGGCTTTGATTCTGCTTTGAGACTTGTGCAGACATACCTGACACCTTTGTGACTTTTTAGTGAGGCTGGTGGAACTTGGTGCAAGTGTCTGTATATCCTTGCAGATCTTACTGGAAGATCAAGCCCTTGGTTAAGAAGTAAGCGTGGCTGGTAGACCTCAAAAGAGCTTGTCACCTCCTGGATAGATTTAATTTAAAATAGACCCCGTTGTTCAGAAATAAGAGTTGTCTGGTTTGGCACCATGCTTAGCTTTTGTCTCCTTGGTCCCTCCAGTTGTTTGCTGTTGACTTTTCAGTCCTACATAAACATGGTTTTGTCTAGTTCATCTCTTAAACCTGACCCCTAAACTGTGCTCTACATGGTGCACTTGAAATTTTTCTCCCCTTTTGCTGCTTGTGTTCCCTCTCAGTTGTTGACTGTGACTGGAAAATAGGCGTACAAAGCATTTTGCATTCTCTGAATGTACCACACAGTAATTCTGCTGTCTGAAAACTCTGTAATGTCAATAATTGATGCACTTGAGAAGTGGTAATTAAATTAGTTAATTATGCTGGTAAAATTACATGCAATTATGTGACTGCAGGGTATGTTTAGTAAATTAGGCTTTCCCATACTCACTACATATTGTGGTGCCAATTTTGTTCCTTGATGATTAGGTAGCTTTTGATACTTCTTAATTGATTTAATACCTGGATCTTCATTAGCCCTCGATTGCTATGCAATGTATGTCTGACATTTTTCTCTCTGATATTTCACAGAGTATCATTCATCAAAAAAAATCAATCTATACATATATACATATTCCTGTCAGATGTTAATGCATCAAGACTTCAGGGAAAATGCTCTCTTCTACATGTGTCTTGCGGTGACTTGCCCACTACTGCGAGATGCCAATCAACTAACCGTCCCTGGGAACCCTCTAATATAGAATGACTAATTTCATTTATATTTCTCTTGAAAGATCCAAATAAATAGGTGTCTCAGGGAAGATTGGCACGGTGACAGCTGTTTTAATGACACCTGTTATCCTCGCAGAGAGGAGTGAAAGGTTATTAAAAGGTAACATTAATTCAAATAAAAATTTCAAGGGGGTCAGATTGATTGTGCCTGGTGCGTGGGTGGGGTTTGCTGTTCTTCATTCATGCTCGCTCAATATTTTACATGTCAGAATCGCCTCGCAGCAGATGGTTACCTTCATGCTGACTGTGTTTACTATCACAAACCTTTCCCAGATCTCCTTGTCTCCACACCCCATATTTCCCCCCACCAGCACATACTCTATTGCTGTCAAAAATGAGTGTGATCCCTGTTTAGGTAAATTAGTGACAAACTGTACGAAAAAGCAAGATCATGTAGCCTGAGCTGCAGTCTTTTATTTCTGTTCATAGGGCAGAATATTTGTGTGAGAAGGGAAAGGGTAGGGTGGATCAATTGCATGTTCTTTGGCTTCGGAGTCACGAAGCATAAAACACTGTCTCTACCTGAGCCCAGTCCAGCAGTGTGCCAGTATCAAAAGCAGTGGGATCTGAATGATGGAGCAGTTAAGTGACTGGACTGAACTGACCTGAGAAGAAAAGGTCCCGCCACTGTGACGACTTTAGAAAAAGATGGATGACTCTGTCCTGTTGATGTAGTGTTTCTGGGAACTTGATACAAATACAGGCAGGCAGGACCCTTGGTTTGTCAGTCAGCTCTTTTGAGGGACGCACACCTTTCTTTGTCCCTGTCCCTCCATGGTGCTCTTCGCCAGGCTGCTGGGGAAGGTGGAGCCAGCCCTTGTGACAGAATGTGCAAGGTGCCTATGCTAATGATGTGCTTATCAGTGAACTAAACATGCCCTTTTCAGGGAAATTACTCCAAGGAAAGGCTTTTGGAGGCAGGCAGGTAGCCTTCTCTGAGTTTTGCTTCTTAAAGGAAAACCAACCTTCCTGTATTTATCTGTGGCTGCTGTGGCAGCTTTATGATGGCTTTAATGTTAACCCAGGGGGAGTCAGCGCATGTTGCTTCTGTTTGCTTTGTTTAGGCCTCCGCTGTCTTTTCCATTTTCCTATTTCCTCTTGACAATGTTTATTGCATAACTCCCCCACCCCCCCCGCAACTGTACTTTTGGCAGACTCTTTATATGGCAACGGCACTGCTTAGGCTTAAGACTTTACGGGAGAGAATTTCCAGTATTTCCAGAGTGCTCAGTAATGTATAGAGCTGGCAAGCTGGCTGGCTTCTTAAACCCTATGTATCGTGGCTCTTCAGGCTTGTTCGTCTCGGGGACTGAGGCTGTGTAGTTTACGAGCACAGGGAAACTTTTGAAAAGAGGGATTCTGCTTTTCTCCAGACTTCTAAATTAGTGCTTATGGGGAAGTTCCCGCCTCTGTGAATACAACAACGTGACAGATTCTTGAGCTGGTTCTGTAATTTTCAAACTCACAGTAAAACTGAAGTTAACTAGGTACTACTGGATGTGAAGGGTTTCCTATATACTTGGTCCAGCAGCAAGAACTGTGGTTCTACTTAAGATGCTAATAGGTGTTTTGAAAAACTATAGTTTTTTTTCTGAGAAGAGCTGTTCTTAAAATATGAAGGAGTAGAGATGATTAGAAGGAAAATACTGAAGAAACACACAGATTTAGATGGGACAGCTCTCTCCTAAGGTTATTAGCAGGATGTATAGAGAAAGAGATAGGACCTCCTGCAGGCATGTAATGGTCTTACCAGGGAGTCTGTTAAAATACCACCTGCTTTGCCTGGCAATCTCTCATATTCAACAACTTTGTTCAGATTTCCATGTTTGGGAAGGTGCTTGAATATTGAAAATGAAGGGGAGATCAAACCTAAAATAACTGTAGGAGAGCTGGGGATATGCAGAAGTTTCTTGCTTTTTTTTCCTTCATGGGGACAATTTCTACCTGGCTCTTGCAGTCTTCTGAAAGCTGTGCATTCAAAACAACCTATCTTTATTTGGCACATTTGTGCTAGTGAAGCTGGCGTGCTACCTTGTTAGCTGGCGTAATGCCATCCCAACAGATGGACAGGAGTATAGACAGCCAGGAGACCATGTACAAGCATCAGTATGTGTGTTGAGGGCAAGATCCCCTAGCCAGAAGTGTTGAAATGCTTGTCTGTCCTGTGTTTCTGTGCTTGTGGCTAAGACGATGTACCAGCCCTGAGTGGAATTAGCTGCCCCGGTATAAGCTAATCATTCACCTCCAAGGCAGGAGTTGCTCTGGCCACACAGAATTTGGGTTACTATTCCACCAGGTATTCCTGTGGGAACTCCAGGGATTCCTGAAAAACACTAATGCTTTCTACATAGCAAATAGTTTGAAGTGTGGTGGGGGCCAACTTTTAAAGTCATATGTGCAATAGGTCATACTCATAACAGTCTTGGAGAACAAACAGAGCTCCATCAATGGTGACAAAATCAGAGATATAAAAGACTGAGTCCAGTTCTGCACAATTCATTGCACCAAGACTTCTTGTCAGCTTGGAAAGTGGGCAGAGCTTTCTGTAGGTTTCCACAGAAGTTCATTGTTAGACTTATTTGGATATCTTTCATGTTTGTCTTTGCCTGAAGAGACACCATTTTCCCAGTGTGACACACAAAACCACGTCTGTTAATATTAGGTGCTTTTGTGAATTCAAGTAGTTACTTGACTGCATTTATGGAATCAAAGATGAAGAACAGATTCATCTAATGTGTAGTCTAAGGGGCGGAAGGAAAGCCATGCCTCCATGAGATGATGGTACTTGTTGAACTCTAATCAGATTTAAATTTGTGATTCAGGTAGTGGATGTTTAGCTTCAGAATGGCCACTTTCATTTTCGTTCAAATCTGCTTCAGGGTGCTATAGGGTAAACTGAAAAAAAACCCTGCTCATAACTGAAATGAGCACTTATTTGTAAATGTCTTGCTAACTAAATTGGTTTAAATTTACCAGAGTTAAACTGTAATCAAACTCTAAATATACACTCTTTCCAGACTCCTGCTTGAATTTACTTCGTTTAAAGAACTGGCAACCATTTCAGAAGAGTTGTACGGTATTTTTAAAACTGTACCGAAGACACTGATAGAATGCTGTGAGGCAGCCCACAAGGGATTGAGACCTGCAGTTCAGAGGCCTCCACAATTGTGAATAAAGGCATACTGTGGTATTAGCAATAACTTTATGAAGCCAGTACTGTAGTATTTCGTATTTGGAAAATGATCTTTGCAACCATGAAGACTGTGTGCTTAGATTTTTCTCTTCCACCAACAAAGTCTTGGATTCAGCTTTTAGCTGAAATATTTTCACGTGGAAAAGTCTGTCTTGCCATAGGCAACTAGACGAGCATTTCTGTCCCAGACCTGCTGGGGTCAAGGTCTGCTTTGGTTACATACTCATCATGTGATGTCTCTTCTTTGCTGTCTCCTAACAGATATTTTAGGATAACTTTGCATGAAAGACCTGTAATTATATTCTGCTAATTTTAGCAAGTTGAACTAGTGTTGAAATGGCAATGTTCACGTTTGCGCATAAGCAATCCAAAAAATGAATTTGTTCCCTTTAAACATGTTTAAACATAACACCCAATATCTCCTGTATTAAATAGCCATTGGCAGTCTGAATTGCAAAGGTCCCTGCAGATTAGCCAGCGAAGTCACTGATCTGGGTCAGGATCACGTTTGTTGGATGCAATATAAAATGAACTGGCCCCAGTTCACTTCCAAAGAGGTGGCGTAGGTGGCGGAAATGTCTGTTGGCCTATGCCCAACCTTACTTTTCTTGGAAGAAATATTGTTGAGACATCTGTTAGACTGGAGAAGAGAAGGCTCAGGAGGGATCACATCAATCTTTATAAATAAATACCTGAAGGGTGGGTGCAAAGAGGATGGAGCCGGGCGCTTTTCAGTGATGCCTGGTGACAGGAGAAGAGGCAACGGGCACAAACTGAAACATGGGAGATTCCCTCTGAACTCCAGGAAACACTTTTTTTACCACAAGGATGATTGAGCACTGGCACAGATTGTCCAGGGANGACATATTCAGAAATTGTCTGGACATGATTCTGGGCAACCTGCTCTAGGTGACTCTGCTTGAGCATGGAGGTTGGACAAGATGATCTCCAGAGGTTCCTTCCAACCTCAGCCATTCTGTAACATGAAGCTAATTGCTGTTGAGATTGAATTCAGGTCATATGTGCCAGACCTGTCAGCCAAAGGGAATTTAGNTTTTTCTTTTTTTTTTTTTCTCATGTCTCTTGGTTATCTGCAGAAGGTAGTGGGCAGTATCTGTATTCATCTTATCATTCCTCCTTTTTTCTCTAGGAACTGCTTGGGAACAAATCATTGGAGAGCAGCTGAAAGGTACTCAGCAGGTCCTTGGTTCTCTATTAGTGCTGTTAGTGATTTTTTTTTTTTTTTTTTTTTTTTTTTAAACAGAGTNTTTTTTTTTTTTTAAAGCAGGTCCTTATGTGGAGGCATAGGAGAAAGCTGTACCTGTGATCTCTCTGATCACTCTTCCCAAGTGTCACAGCTCCCAGTATGGAGCTATTTCAGTGTATCCCCATGAGAGGTTTGGATCTTTGTGTGATAATCGCCTCTGTTCCAGTCTCTCACCATGGTGGGAGATGAGTGCCTTGCTCCCTGCTCCACAGTCTGTTAATGTGCTCGTATCCATGCAGATTTCTCTGCTTTCATGCTTTGGGTGCAGCTTCACATTCTCCATATCACAGGTTAATCAGTCGCCTTCTCTCATCCCAGTACCATTCACAACTGAGTTACAGTGATAGACTTAACTATACTTGAGACCTGCTAGAAGCTTTCCTTGGGAGCCTGCCATGTGTGCCTGATTAGGTTTATAAGGACATAGTAGGGATCATATGGGCTTCAAGCAAAGGTCCACCTATCTCAGTAGACTCTCTTCTGTTGTGGCTGCAGGTGAGCTGTGTGATGAAGAGTAAGAAGAGTGCAGGGATGTGCGTGTGATACTTCATCATAATATTTCCCCGTGTCTGGCTCTCCCTTAGCTGGAAGCATCCTATGGCCTTACTGTCCCTCACTGGATTTGTCTTCCAGAAACTTACGAAGTCTTCCCACCATCTTTTAGTATCTGCAGAATCCTTTGGCAAGGAGTTCTATGTGTTTCCTCTCCATGGTGTGGAGAATCGCATCTTCATGTGGGGAGCATAGCTTTTATCAACTTTATTTTTTTTTCTACCCATGTTTTCATGAAGAGAGAATGGGAGAGAAAGAAAACATTAACGATTCCTGTCCCTTCTGTAATGCTTGTGATTTTACAGGCCTGCGTTATCTTACCCTCCCTCAATTTTTTTTTTCTAGATTGAATTACTTTCAGTAGCACTTTTCAAATGGAACCATCATCTATTTGTCATGGTTCTTATCAAAAATGGGCAGAAAAAGGTTGAAAATGGAGAAAAGTTTAATATACCCAGGAATCGGGCATATCTGAGTTGCTAGTCATCTGTCCTGATGCAAACACTCTTTTTGTTTCTCCCTTTTCTCCCTCAACCCCTTACTCCTCCTCAGGAGATCTTTTTATGATGTCTTGGATAACCTCTCTGTGTGTAAATTCTGACTGAGGCTTGGGAAGAGCATCTTCCCAATTAATGACACAGCCACTATTATTCAATTGCTTTTGTGTTGTTAATCTGGAAATATCTTATCCTTGGCTGTATTTTAATTTCCCACTGAGCCTTTTCAACAGGGAGGATTCAATTTTGCTTTATCTGGCCAGACAGAGATTCAATGTCATGCAGATAAATTCGAGGTGTAAATAGTAATGCACCCCACTTTTTATAGCCTTGTCCTTTTCTGGGTACACGATTTGGCATGCTGATGAAGTGGGCAAGAATACTCTTTGCCTACAGTATAGTCTACACCATTACTTGCGGTCATAATTTGATCACTTTTATATCCTTAAACCAAAAAGAGAAACCGCTTAATTTAGTGTAATCTTCTGTACAGATCTGTGGGGTACAAATTTGATTTCACAGACTCATCCCAAGTCCACTTAGATTCATAAAGCTCCACATACAGTGCGACCAAATATGCAGTAGAGTACTAGTGCATATTAGTTTGCATTAATATGTGTGTACTAGATATTAAATCTTAACAGTAGGCTTTCTACCAATATATTCTTGTCCTTTGCATTTTATATTTTCAATTATAATGAGTAGCAACAGGTGCAGACTAGATTCTCCCTGCAGAAAAATAAAATGCAATTGGATAGCTAGCAAGGAAAAGGAATGCAGATACTGGAACAGTACATGGAGCAGCTACAGTACAGTTGTATGCTGGATTGCGTGTGGCTCTCCTGAGCCATCACAATTTGTCCATTATTTGTATTGAGTTCAAAGATGGTTCCATTAGGAAGATGGAGTGCAAATCCTCCACACAAATCAAAGATGTTTTACTCTTACAGCTCTCCTTTCATCTCTGTTACTTAATGATTCTTGGCTTTTCCCTCTTTGCTGTCTTCACTGTCATGTTAATGCAGCTGATAGTAAATGCAGTTCTAATTTTAATCCCGGCCATTTTAGGTTTGGGTTATCAAGCACCCAAGTCACAGTGACTCCAGGATCAGACATCTAACTGTTTAGTAGCAATGTGGGTGCATTGCAGTAGCTTTGATGCACTGGCTGGCTGTTTCATCGTTTAGATAACCTTTCCTCCGCTTGCTATGGCTCTAATATATGTTTAGCCTGTTGAACACCTGTAAACATGCTTTACTACACTTTTTTTTTTGTCTGAGATTTGGTACAGCCAGTTTTCTGTCACATAGATTCCTTACATGAGTCCTGTCTACTTTATTAATTTCTGATGGGAGATATAGCAGGGAAGTCTAGGCAGCGGGTTTAGAGCTGATCAAACTTACACCGTTCAGAGTAACTATAATGTCTCAGTTTGCCACAGCATTGGAACAAACAGCAGAACTGTTAGCATGAAATTATGGCGTCTAAGGCAACTATATATTTTAGGCTTAATCTAGTGCTATCCCAGAGGCTCTGGAAACTGGAATTTGGATGCTGCTTCTGTGCTAATACATTACAGTGATACTTGTGTAAATTGGTGGTTCAGTTTACAAGGACCTTGGATTCTTTTGGCTTTGACAGGGAGAGAGGAGAGATGGAAATCTTGCAGGGTGAGATCCCTAGGTAGAGTCATTGGGCTGGTGTTCAATGTCTTGTCTGTGTTCTGGTGCCACCAGTCACAGACGTTTAAAAGGTCTTAAGTTAATTCTCAAAAAAGTTGGTTGTGAGATGCAGAAAACCAAAGAAAATTATTAAGTGGTGAGGGGGTTTTATGTTCTCTTTTAAAGTCTCTTCTGGTTTTTGAGTTTCAAGGTGCCAGTTGGGTCATGATTTTTAAGTGGTGGGTTTTGTTGTTTGGTGTGTGTTGTTTTT
>VYZM01020072.1:446317-463578 GCA_013398915.1 Dromas ardeola | reverse complement strand
TTTTTTTTTTTTTTTTACAGCACTGTTAGTTTTAAAGAGATGTTTTGGGTCTCGCATAAGTTCTAACTTTTGGGAGCTGGAACTTTAAGCAAAGCATCAAATATTATAATACTTATGACTGAAATCTTCAGAGCTGGCAAGACTGGGCTTTCTGATTGCCAGTTTATTTTATAGGCATGATTGATTGTAGGGGGTCATCTAAAATGCTGTAAAAAGTAAAATTAAATTATATGTTCCTTCAATCTGTTATAAAGTAATTGAGAACATGCTGTCAATCAGCTATACCTATCGAACGTGTCTGGCCAAACCCCAAATGTGTTACATCTGCATCTGTACTTGCAAAGGGAGCGTGTATATATACAGAGTATTAGAGTGTAAGCTCTTTATGCATATTTGAAGAGAAAATATTTTTGTTTCTTTGCATAAGGAATACTTTTATTTTACAGTGCATCAAAAGTAACCCTATCTAAACCATATAAAGGCACATCACATCCTTCAGCTTTGTGACTCACTTATTTCCTGATTATACGCCAAACACAAATTCCAGTTTCTTGTGTTTTACTTACAATAACGTTAGTGTTTAATTCTCAGACTCAATCAAAGCTACACTTAATATAAAGAAAACAAATTCTCTATTTTATAGCTGCATTAAATACTTTCCCCTGAAATAGTTTAGGGGATGGTTTTTTTATTTATGGATTTTTTTCACAAAGCTAGAGACTTTGTTTTGGTTTTAGTACTCTGTATTTATAGTTGTGGAATGATCATTTTCTGGTTGATTTCACATTGAGCTCTCTCAAACTAGTTGAAATAGTTCCATGCTCTTTAAATCTTTTTCTTTCTATCACTGCTGTTACAATATATTATACTTTATATTCTTAAGCTATTAACTCTGAGCTCAGTTAATGATTTGTTGGTGGTTTAAGGGAGAGTATCTGGGTCGTTTTTATCGGTATTAGTTTTTATTTTTTTAAGAATGGCAAATAAAATAGATAATTCCAATAGCGGAAAGAAATAGCAAGGGGTTTGTTTCATGGGGCTTAGATAAGATGAGCCAACACATAATGTGGTGATCTTGACCTATTTTTGGTTTTGTTTTCTAACTTCTTTTTTTTTTTTTTTGGCCAAATGCTTGCATGGTGTTTGGGAGTTAATGGTGACTTGCTTTTTCTTGGAGAGATGCAGAGGATAAATGGGATTTTTTTTTTTTTTTTTCCCTTGATACCTGTTCTGCAGTGCTTAAGGAAGTTTGCAAGTTACTTGTGGGCTGTTTTCATTGCACTCAATTCAATTTAAAGGTGCAAAATCAGAGACTCTGACCATCTCTGCAGGTTGGGGAAGTCAGATCTGCTTCCCAGCAGGCACTGGAATATCTTAAGTCCCTGCTCAGCAGAGGAACAACTCAGCAAGCCAGCCATCCCACTGCAGAAGCAGAGTGCTTTTGGGTCCATGGCCATGACAAATAGGAGGAAGAAACCCGTCTCCTCTCAATAACTGAAACCCTAGTCTGGATTTTCTATAAGGCTTTGAAGCGGGGTGGTGTGGTGGTCAGAAGTCACCGTTTTCCTTTGCCCTTCCTTTACCTAACACATACATACACATGCACACTGACTTATAGGAAGAGAGTGGACAGAAGCTACGTTGCCATGGCCTCTCTGGGAACACGGGCATGGTTATACTGGAGTGCCAGTTGGGTTTGGTCTGTGGGATGATCTCTAAGCAGATGACGTTGAGGGAGTAAAATAAAGCAAGGAGGGGAAGATGGGGAATGGAAAAATGGCTACTTCCCCATCCTCATATTGTGCTCGTTCAGGAAGATTCACTTTGTAAGAAACAATCTCTTTACTATTCCTAGACTCCCAAAATAACATGCTCATGTATGACAACATTACACCTGAAATGGAGCAGGCCCTCTAAGCACCCTCAGTTAATCATCGAATCCTAGATTGGGACAGTATTGAGTTGCATGTGACATGACTATGAATAGTAGCGAGTGCCTCATATGGTGTTCCATTGTTAAATATGGACCCGAATGCACTCCTATGTCCAGTACCTCATTTACCAGGTGCTCTTTAATTTTTCCTCTTAGCTCCACTTTCGCCACAGGACAAAATGCCATCTGTCTCTTCTTGCCCTGGGACTGACTGCTACTTTATTGCCTTAACTAAGTGTTGGTCTTCCTTGTTTGTTGGCAGGGCTCCTGTTTTCTAAGGTCTAGATTCTTCTTTCTCTTTAGCAACTGTATATTCACAGAGCAGTGTCACAACTTTGGGATGAATAAAAGAAATTTTGGATAGACTAAACTAAGGGCAGAGCTGTACTGAGCTGCAGACTTGTCTTTGCTTCCTGCTTGAGAAGTTGGACGTGGAGGGTCTTGTTCAGGCTTGTAATAATTGGCACTTGCTGAATATGTGCTTCCATGCAACAAAATAACCCAAATACTTATATTTATTTAGTATTTCTACTTTATTATACTTACACTGAAATAGTCTGCATGTGAAGGTCATAAAAGAACACAGGTGATTAAATCAAAGGTTTCATCTCAGACTTCTTGTTGCTGAGGATATTATTCTGAGGAGCGTAGCCTGAAGGACAGAACCCCTGAGTTGTGGCACAAACTGGAGATTTTACAGTGAAATATCAGAAGAGCGCACCACAAAAAGGTGAAGGCAGAGGGGAGAATGGGCTGTTGAAAGGTCTGATTTTTGACTGATGTATTTACAAGTACGCAGAGCAAATGAGCAAAACCTCGTAGAGCAAGAGAAAGAAGACAGTGTCCTTTACTGCAGTCTGTGTTTTGGCACTCCTCTTTCTCCTCGTTAACAGAAGAATAATTCCATGAAATGCAGGTTTTCTGCTGAATTCCTCCAGGATCTGGATCTAAGTACATCTGGGTAGGGTTCTTACCATCGCCTACCGTACCCTGCTTTTTTTTTTTTTTGAAGAAAGATGTTCTTCCTCTCCACCTGCTGCAAGTATCCTATATGTGATGAACATGCACCTGGAGTATGTACATGGATTTGCTGTCTGTTGGCTTCCCACTGTAAACAACCCAAGAAAAGGTTACAGCTTTTCACCTGTATGGGTTTTTTTCCGTCCTCCAGGTGGCTACAGAGGTGATGTCAGTGCAGGTCTTCCTTTGAGTAAAAAATCTGTCAACTCTAATATGTATATTTTTAACGCATAGCACTGTCATAAAAGAACCTTTGCAATGAAATGTTTTGAATTGTGAAAAACTTGAGATATCTGGCCCCATCTTCCAAAGTCACTAAAGTTTATAAGTTACTTTCACGTTAGATATGTGTAGATATGGATCTAGTGCTTGTGCTTTTCCAGGGATTTGTTAAACTGTTAAACATAAGTGTGCGCAGGGAGGATTTAAAATCTAGTGCTGTTTCCAAAGAAGAGCCACCAAGGGTTTACTACTCCCTACTCCCGTACAAAATGTTGCTGTAGGTGATATTTTGTCAATGGGAGAAGGTATTACAATGCTGTTTCCTAGAAGCACTGAAATCTATCTATTTTATAACTATACCTTCCTCATGTTAGCAGTCTCTAGTCTTGGCATCATGCGTCTTTTTTTTTTTTTAAATCCTGTTATTAGAGCCAGATGATACCTTTTATTTCGTAAAGCATCTCTCGCATAGTGTAGTTTGCTGTAGATGTAGAGGTAACT
Source organism: Dromas ardeola (assembly GCA_013398915.1). Taxonomy (NCBI): domain Eukaryota; kingdom Metazoa; phylum Chordata; class Aves; order Charadriiformes; family Dromadidae; genus Dromas; species Dromas ardeola. Next base: position 459,902 of record VYZM01020072.1, on the reverse strand, counting down.
ACATTGAACAGGAAATGGAAAGTGGAGTGGAAGTGGAGCACTTCGTGCTTTCCTGTCTGAGAAGCCTTTTGCAATCAGGACATCAGCAGAGGTACCAATGCAAATAGCAAACAACAGTAGAAGGGGGGAGAAAACAAGGGGAAAATAAGGTGGAGAAAAGTGATTTTGTTGGAGTAGGAGTTTACTTTTTGTTGCTGTTGTTGAGTTCTGTTTGTGTGGGTGGATTGGTGAATCACAAAGCAGGTGTAGGGAGGTGAGGGAGAGAAAGAGAGTCTTTGCACTGTTAGAGGCGAGAATGTGTGAAAGGATAGAAAGCAAGCCCGTACTTCTTGAATATAGGGGCCACAGTTTACAGGTTGGCAAGAGTAAGCCCAGGAAGGGTTTTTAAAACAAGGAAGTCAGTTTTGATCTGAATCCCGTAATGAAGTGAAAGCCAGTGGAATTGTACAGCACTGCCAAATCCAAGTATTCAAAGCTCATGAGTCTTCTTTCCCTGTTCTTCTACAATATCTTGAAATTGGCCTAAGTGTCACAAAAATTTTAAAAATAATCTTGAGTGATTTTTGTTTTTTTTCTTTTTTAAACTGTATTCTTTTCATCCAGATTTGTCAAATTTCAGCTTTCTCTTGAGACCTTGCAGAGCACCAAAGCCAGCAGAAATACTAATGCTCATGTAGTCTGCGGTGTTTTAATTCAGTCTGGAAGATTCAGCTCAGATATTACACTGACTTTCTAAATTTGTCATGTCACAAATTATTGGGCGTAAGTATTACTTTTGTTTCTCTCCAATTTATACAGAATTTTTCATCCTCCTAGATGAAGGCAGGTATGATTTTTTTTTTTTAATATATTGAGAGAATCGTCTACAGCACAAATTTGTTCATGGTCGGTTTTTAATAGTCAGCCTCTGCAGATTGAGTGAGACTATGGAAGTGTGCAATGGCCTGGCGGTTCTTAAGCTATCATCAATAAAGTTGATCTATGTTTGGTTTATTTCTTTTTCTTTTATAACATTAGTGCAGGCAGCATGCTGACAGAATATAGACACCTTCATAAGATGTCCAGGTAGTGTATTTTTTTATAAATGGAACTGGCACGTGGTTATAGACTCTGCAGTGGCAAATCTGGAGAGAAGGGTGATTCAAATGAAAAGAAATTCTGACTTTTTTCCAGCACATATGTCTCCATGCAGTGCATCAGACTCTCTGCAACAAGTTTTTAACTAGCACATCAAAGTCAACTTGCGGCTTTTAATTGTTGCTGAGACAGTAGTGATAATAAATCATTATGAGGATAAACCTTTTCCTTTGTGTGTGTTACATCACATAGCATCTCTAGTCCCTAGTTTCCCGTTTTGACATGTATTTTGTCAGAAAGCCTCCCAAAATCCATGTACAAAAACCTGGCTGTAGTTGCATTTCTTTGGGCAAGCTGTGCGCACCTTTCACTGGTCCTATACTGACTACAGGAATGACTGTATGAATTCCAAATGTACATTTGGCACAGGTGCAAAACTTTTGATTGTGAAAAGAAGTTAAAACCCTTACTCCATTTAAAAGAGAGAAAAAGAAAATAAAAAAGAAAAGGAAGAAAAAAAATAATGACATTTTCCATGGCAACCTGAAAATTAAGTACTTTGCTCTTGGTCTGTTCTGATTTTGCTTTGAAATAAAGCCTTAGAGCCCAAGCTGTAAGTCTCCTGGTTCAGCAGCAGCTCTATTTCTCAAGTACAGGCTGTTTGCCAGCCCTGCGAACTAAAGAGGATTTGGGAACCCAGAAGTCCTGGATCATCTGTGCCAGTTGCGAGCTCTCATAGAGCTTTGGGTTCTACCATAGCACCAAGAATGGGGACGGAAATATACTGTTGTGGCCAGGCAGGCTGCAAAACTAGCTCTGAGTTAATTTTGCGGGGCTAGAAGCCAATCTCTGCCTTGATTTTGTTTTTTTTTTGCACCTTGCTTCCCAGCAAGGCTGGTGAAACAGCATTGCTTCTGGTACTTCGTTGTGCCCTGTAGGCAATGAGTCCCAGCTACTGCTGAGCCTCCTCAGGCCCGCAGAGCTGCTCTGTGACCAGCTCCTTGGCAGCAAGCCTGTGAGCTCTGAAGTCCCTGACTATGGATGTGATTTGACTGTGAAAACAGTTGCCACAAGGCATTGCTGAGGCCGGGGGATTTAGCAGGATTAAACAAGGGACTGAATGCTTTTGTACAAATAACTAGAATATTCAGAATTATAGTTGCTAATGCTAACAAACATTTTAGGTGGATATAAGAACCTCAAGCTTTAGGGTTTAACTTCTAGGGATCATGACAAAAAATAAAAAACAAACGCTTCTAAGGGGTGACATATGCCAAATCTTACCTCTAACAGGTTTTCTTGTTTCTTTTTCTAAGATAATTGGACATGGCTCAGGCCAGAGGCAGAATGTTAGAACAGTCAGGTCACAGGTAAGATTCTGCATGTCAGTGTTTATCTGTCTCCAATGGCTTCCTCTGCTCTTACTCACCGTGAAGAATAAAGTCATTTTGGTACGTTTATTTACTTGCAAAGCGTTATCCAGAATTACTAAGGAGACGTGCATGTGAGTAAAGTGTACGTTGGCATGAGCCCCTCTTGTTAGTTGGACACCAACAGCGGATGCTCACTGGCTGTACTTGTTGTTCCAGTAATCGGGCATCTTCACAGAAACATGTCAAAGTGTGGCAAGGAAAAGAAAAATCTCACCTTTCATTAGGTTTGCTTCTGTGGGCTGAAGTTATGACTCAGCTTTCAGGCATGAAAAACACCCATAGTACCACACCTCCCTGGCAAAGCCAGGTGCATGAGCGCTCCAGAGGCTTTTCTTGAGGGAAACACTGGAAAGGCACTCGTTCTCCATGCCTGAATAACATCTAGTGTTGTTACCTCAGGCATTTTTCTGTCCAGCCCTGTTAGTAAAAGGGTGTCATACAGAACTGTTGCTTTGCTTGCAATAGTGTTGCAGCACATAAAATAAAGGTCAGTAGCTGTAACCTAACGAACTTAACAAGAGAATGCACAGATTTTGAAAGCAAATGGCCTTTAGCCAGTGGTGCCCAGTTCTTATCTCTTTGGTGCAACTCAAAACTTTCCATCATCCCTTTCCCAGGTTATGGGTGGGAAACTGGACACACGCAGGGAAAGGAGATGCCGGAGACCCCTGTGTAGTCCAGAAGTGGAGTTGGTAGTAGCACTGCGCCTGTTATGGTCTGCTGCCCTTAAAAGAAACGAGCCATGTTCTTCAGAATTTCATATCTGCAGATGGGCTGCCAGTTCCTATTTCTTCATGTTTTGTTTGTCTCTGATGACCTTCTTTTGAACTAGGGTTCATTGCAGAAGTACTGGAAGTATCACAAAAACATGCACTTTGTAAGATTGCCAGATAGGTTTTGTGCTTTTAATCACTTAAAGTAAACATCTGGTTCTTTGAGAGATAGTTCTCTTAGCTCCTGAACTATGAATGTGGGCCAAATGTCCTGAAACTAGGTGGAAAAAGACTCATAAAAGGCAGAATTAGTGAGATCCTGTAGTCTGAGCAAGGCTCATTGACTTGCCAGATCCTACATAACCAATGATTTAAGCAGCATGAATTAGAGGCACTATCAGTGCAAGCTGCAACTTTATTATGCTGGTATAAGTCGCTGCATTTCTTCATTCTTCATTTAATGAAGGATGCTTTGAGGTTAGAAAGTGCTCTGGAAAGTGCTAAGCAAGTGAAATGCTGTGACTCCTGCTAAAATTCTGACTTCAGACAAAGCTTTTTCTGTGTAAGACAGAAGAATGGGTCCAGGCATATTTTTTCATAGAATCATTCAGGTTGGAAAAGACCCTTGGGATCATCAAGTCCAACCATCAACCCCACTCTACACAGTTCTCCCCTACACCATATCCGCTGTTTTCTTCCTCTTCTGTTCATGTGAATGAGAAAGCAGGGATATTGCAATGTTTATTATATATGCAAGAGTTCTACCTGCCTGCAAGAGCAGGGGGATGACTTACGCTGCTGATTATTCTGCTGCTGCCCAACTGCATAAGTCACGCTCCTTTCTTTGTCTTTTGTCCACTGAGATCTGTGGTTAAGTGTCTGTGACAGTCGCATAGTTAAGCGACACTCAGATAAAAAGCTCCAAAGCGAAATCTTCTCTTTATTGTAATTCCTTTAGCTGTCCCTGCTCACAGCAAAGGCTTGGGGAAATTTAGCAAGACTTTTTATTTTTTTTTAAATTTTTTATATTTTGCTACAGTGCGTGCTACTATACATTAAAGTATATCTTCAGTGCTAAAAGGGACATCCATTGAGATCTAAGCATATTTCCTTTAAAGTGGCTCTTTGTAAGCATACCTACCTATTTCTGTCATCTTCATCTGCTCCCTCTGCATGAGAAGGGAATGCAGACTTTCCTCCTTTTACAGCTCAGGAATTTTAAACCCTGTGGGACACCACAGAAATGCACTCTCTGGGATAGTTAATGACTTTGTTCTGTTGTTAACATGAAAAGTTATTTTGCCTTGATTTCAGCCTTTGTTCTAGGAGATGCTCATTCTAGTAAAAATGGTAAATAATGGAAACGTTTTTCTTTTATGCAGATTCATTAATGGGCCCAGGCCTCCCAGTGAACTGCATTGCTGGAAGTGAGGGGAGTATCCCACTTGCAGAATGATGCTGGGATTAGAAACTGAAAGATAACTCTCAGGTGGGCAGTTTCTTCTGTCCAGTTGAACTACTTCTGAAGTAGGAAATCAAGTGTTGATTTTATTTCATATGCAAACATGGCTAGGAGGATTCTAGCTAAAGCGTATTCGGTGCACACTTTCTAATTGTCCACGTAATTGGCGAACATCACTCCATCAACAAAAGGGGACAAATAGTTTCATAATTGGACAGTTGGACTCTAATGCACCAAAGTCGTCTTTTGTCGCTGTTGCTAATGTCCGATGCCATTCCCAGTTTCACGTTGATTTCAGATTTCACAGGCTGTAACTTTCTGAAAACCTCTTTCTTCCTCTTGTCCAGAAATGCCTGCAAGAGCTCTGCCAAGGGCTTGATTTGCTGGATCCAGGTCACACTGATGTGACGTCTTTCTCCGGTGTGAACTGGCCTGTCTAGTGCAGGTGTGTGGTTCAGTGTGAGCTGGGTGTCACACTTCCAGTTTCAGACCTCACCTACCTCCAAGGATCTCTGTCCTGGTCTTTCCTGTGCAGTGAGGACATACCCTAAGCCAAAAGGCTAGCAGCTCTTTTATTATAGAACACAATACTAAGTCCATTGTCTAGTTTTATGCTTTTACAACCATGCATTATATTACGTAATAAGTAATAAACTTTCCCTCTGTTGAATACTTACGCAGATATGTTCTCTTGTAGTTTACGATGCTAGCCAATTTTCATGAGCCTTGCGTACAATATCAGAGTTCTCTGGGTAGCACATCCTGGAGTTCACTTAGTACAGTATACTGGTATGTATGGCATTTCAAGGTGCATGAACTGGTACCAAGTGTTCTCTGTTCTCAGCTTTTGAAAATATATGCCCAGCTATGATATCTTTGACCATTATTGCTAACTGAGGCAGCATGAGGCTCCCTCACACACTTGTGCAGGATAACACCGGTGATAGAACTGGAACTCTGAGAGTTAGACTCTTGGTTGTTGTCATGTATTCCAACTCAAAGTATCTTGGTTAAATAAGGAGGATACTAAGACAGACATATCAAAACTGAAATAAGCCTTTGAAGGATTAGAAGTAGTAATTATAATCAGACAAACATTTAGTTGTATGCAACTTAAAACAACGCCTGTGTTCTTCTTTAGCTTGTGATATATTATATCTTCTGGTATGTTACGCCAGTTCAGAATAGATTTTTCTTGTTCAAGGCTTCAAATTCAAAATTAAAGGCTTCCAAAAACCTTATTTTTGTGAACTGTCCTGTGAAGTTTATGATGACAAATAGCAATTCATAATTGATTCTTTTTACATTAGTAAACACTAGTAAGCAGATCCATCTGAGCATGATCAGGGAAGCTGGGAACTTGCTGCTGTTAAAATTCCTTGAGAGCCTGCTTGGAGGCATAACGTGCTTTCCAATATCTCTGTGTTACCATGATCTCTAATCTAGAGGGCGAAAAAGGAATAAAAGGAAGGACGTGTTTAGTCAGAAAGTCCTCAGAACTGGTTGCTGGAAGTGGTTAAGAAAGCTGACAACATAATTGCTGTGGGAACTTCCCTTCTGAGCTTCTTGGCCAAGACAGCATTCATTGGCTGGGCTGAGGGTAGTATGCCATGTCAAGTAGGTACAGAGAAAAAGGATAAAAACCTGCCTGTTAGGTGGGTTTAATGTGTAACAGACAGTGTGGAGTGGGGGCAAATTTAGCATGCTAGGAAGCAGAGATTAAGTTTGAGAAACATACAGCCATGGAGAGAACAACCTTGCCATCATGAGATCCAACAGAACTGCAGTCTTCGTCCACAGCAACTGCTGCTTTGACCCAGCTCTCTTGCCTTGTGCTCCCAATGTTAAAGGAAGGGAATGAAAGGGAAGAGTATAGCTGTCACCTTCCATTTGTTGGTGTGCCTAAAGGTGGTAGAGGTGAGTGCCTGGCGGCTGGACAGCTGGGGATTCAAGAAGAGACAATCTTGTTTTTGCTGCTGCCCTTGGGGCATGTCTTATTGTGCATGTCTGTGCCTCACTGGTCTGCCAAGACCTTTTTGCTTTATCTGCCTTACAGAATTCTGCAATGGAGGCACGCCACTTTCTAGCGTGTCTTACATGATAGCTTGGTGGACCTAGAGAACGGTTTGAGGCTGAAAATTTGTGCTTTCTTTTGAGGCCCTATACACTGAGTAATACCTCGTTTTCTTGGCTCTAGCTCATATTTGCCATAGATGCTCCTCTTGAACATTACTCTTCATTTCTCCTGATCATGATCCAGATGTGGCCCTGAAACACTGCTCTCCAGGTATTGTGCACTTCTTCACCTTGCTGCCTTATTCATGACTTTTTAGTTCCTGAGGACATATCTAAGTGGGGATTTACCTCTCTTCCCTTCTATTTATAAAATAGAGAGTGAGCTTTCAGGTGCTTACACTTACCTTGCTTGTAGCAGATTCTCAGAGGTCAGCGACTTACCTGATATGATGGAGGAGACTGTATAAAATGTGATGTATAATCTCTTCATCTGTCCATTGAGTTTAGACCCTATCTTTTACAGTGGCAAGTGAAAACCACTCATCCATTAATCATGATGCTGATAAAGATGGGGAGCTTTGCAGGAATGGTGGGTTTAAGTACTAAGGGCCTGCACTAAATTATTTGCCCTGGTAATTATTTGCCCTGTTTTCCCATCGGACATTAACATTTAACCCAAGACTGAATATTTGGAGTTTAGCTACAAGCCAGATATACAAAAAACATGGAATGGGAGATGTGGTAAGACATGGAGATGTTGGGGTAGGAGGTAAATGTACATATTGGAACACTTTTTTTATATTGATTATGTTTCTCATGCACATATTTTTCAAGTATTTTACCAAATTTCATTAATATTTTAATGTCACTGTTACCATCAAAAGTAGTTTTTAGATATAGTATATTTGATGCTTGTAGCTTCATTTCCCTGTGTTTAAATGATCTCTGAACAGTGTAGGGTTTTCATGAATTTATTCGTCATTTGAAATTGTCTTGATGTGTAGATTGTTCTCAAGCAGCTTGTTATGACTACGCAGGATACAAAATTTGAGCTGTGTTGGTTACTTTGATTGGATTAAACTAGTGCTTGGAATCAGGATTTGGGTGTAGATACTTACAATTTCAAGTCCCAAATTTGATTTCCACAAACATTTCCTAACATTCATGTTGTTCCTGCCAATGGGTTTGCTTGCTCAACTCCTCACAGAAGCAGCTGAAAACATTTGCTAGTTGTTACTACTGTAGTTATTTTGGAGATATTGCACTATTTCAGTTAATCATAGTCCTATTTTTACACGAATAATTAGGAAAAATAAAACAGACACTATACCTGGTCTGGTGTCTGTGAAGCACATTGAGAACCTTCTTCTAGAAAAAGGAAAAATAAACAGCCAGTGGAAGATAGCACTGCTTTAGTGACATTGCAGTAAACACGCTCATTCATACAAGTAGGGATTTCTAGAAAAAAAAATCATCTTATACATAAGGTGATTAAGACAAGTAAACCCAGCATTGCTTCTTTGTTGTTAAACAAAGATGTTATTCTCGCACTTGTAAGATTTAGTAAGACATTAAGCATGTGTGCATGATGTCAAGATATTGGCTCTAGCATGTGTTCTTTCAGCCTTTATAGTTTGTGATGACATAATTAGGTACATTCTGTGAAAGTGACTTAAAATGTTACTGTCTGTTCCAATGAACTGAATGTGTTCGGTCCAGGATATCTTGCTGGAACATTTGCGCACCCTTTTGTCTGGCGGCTCGGGGAGTTCAGAAGTGAAACGGTCTTTCTTTTGTTCAGTGCGGTCACGTGTCTGTAGGTTTCCATATGTTTCCAGCATCCAGAGATGCTGTCACCACTAAGTACCTAATAAAAACCCAAGATCCCTGGCTAGAATCATCCTTTGGATTTCCTGGCCCGATGAACAGCTGTACCTCATTGCAGTTTGCAGTCAAACTGGTGCTCAGCCTGGAACTGAAACTGCTGGCTTAGATATTCAGAGGTACAGATCACCAAGCGGTACTTAGCTTGCTAAGCCCAAGCTCTCTTTTTGGTTTTCCCTGTTTGTCTTCTCTTAGAAATGTCTGTGAAACTCTTGTAATTAGTTTACCCTTCTGTTGCTGGCTCCTGGTTATTAAATGCTTTACAATGGGTACACTGCCGTTCTTCTCAGGATCTCAAAATACTTGGAGACCTTAATTCACAGCACCTTCTGAAACAGATACTTCGGGCATCTATTTTAGAAGTAGCTCAGCTGGAGGGCAATAGGCTAGCTCACCCAAGGAAAGACAAGCATGTCTGTACACAGCCAAGAATAGGCTGCAAGTGTCTAAGGTCCAGCTTCTGCTATTGTATTAATGTTATTTGGGTTTGCAATAATATATACAAAAAATGTATTATAACTTAAAACAAAACAAAACACGGGGGGGCTCAGGGGGGAAGCATACAGTCAATGAGCTGTTGTTGAATTCCTAGTGTTCACTGTCCAGTGCCACCAGGAAAAAAAGGTGAGTTGGGTTTTGGTTTGAAATCGGGGCTGAGTTTGTGTATGTATATTAAATCATGCTGAGAATGTGTGTAAGAACAAGACACCCTGCCCCCCCGCCACCAAAGCTGTCTCTACAAGAGCTACATTTCTGGAAACCAGAAGTTTTTAAGACAGAATGGACAAAACAGTAGTAATTTGCAGCTGAGGTCCTTCATCAGTCTGGAATTATTCTAGCTGTATCAACCCCTTGGTTGCTATAAATCAGTTCTTCTTACTTCTGCTCTGTGGTTGTGCCCAAAAAGAGTTCTTTTTTTAAACTTTCAGACTTGGGACTCAGCAGGATCTTGACACTGCACTATTTATAAAAGAGTAATTGTGGTTAGATTTCATAATATAAGAGCTTGCTTTGGGAGGGGAACTAAAGTGAGGTATGTGTGTGTGGTTCTCCCTGGATCCCACAATAACGACTGGTTCAAGCTGCTTTTTCAAATATGTTGCCACTCAGCTGAGAATGGAAAAAAACCTTGGAACCTGCTCCAGTCTAGACTTGGCCATAGTGTTTTTCTCTCTCTCTCGGGAACTCAGCTGGCCTTGCACATGTCTTCAGGGTGGAGACTTACAGCTTTTTCTGGGCTCTCCAAAAAGCTGCAGCAGAGTTGTGTTTGTGTGTTTTTGAAAGCCGTGGTCATTGTACCAAAACAGCTGGGCCCTGCACACAGAAGTTTCCATCTGAAGTCCTGAGCTGATCTGTTCAGAGGTCTGCAGATGAATCACACTCTGCCTGCCTGGGTAGGGGAGGGACTCACAGTACTGAACTTGAGTCATCCAAGATGGGTGATCACGCTTGGAAGATGGTCTTGCTCTATGGGTTCTGGTGAGAGGCACTGAGTCAGGCTCTGGTGTCAAATCACCTGCTGGAGGAAATGCCCGCTCTCTTTCTCAATCTCTCAAGTGAACCTAAAGCATATTTAATCACCTGGGTTAGACACCTCTGAGACAACTTGTGTGGACCTCCCCCCCAGAACTATTTTGGAAATTGGCAGGGTTCAGTGTAGATGTCCAGTTTTCACATGCGTGAAGCCAGATGGAGTGATTGGAGTCAAAGTTTGACCATGGCCCTCCAACCTAGGATAATAAACAGATGTGCAAAGAGGAACATGGTTGTGGGGGAAGTGAGAAGAAGGGGTGAGTAATATGTGGCTGCTCTGAGAGGCAGACACACAGCCTGCCAGTGTGCTGGTGTTTAATTCTCTTTCAGTTAACAGTAGTAATGCACCTGGTAAAAGGCAGAGGGACAAATAACAGCTCCTGAAGGGGCATGCCACAAAATCTACCTGGCCCCCAGTCAGCCCTTCTTCATCTTCTGAAACCCGTTGTGCCGTACTCAAAACAGTTTTGTTGCTCTGCTGACTACAGTGCAGTTACTGGCTGAGGACCTTGTCTTGGATCGAGAGAGAGCTTCAGAGATGCTTGCATCTAATGTCTGTGGCTTGGGGTCATCTCTAATTATAACTAATGACTCTTCTTTCTGGACCTCAGCTGCAATAGCAAACTGATTTAAACTAAGTTACAGCAGAAAATAGTTTCTAAACTACCTCTTGTTTCCCTGCTACTTACATAGGAGTCAGCATGTGCCTGACTGCTTGACGAGTGTGTGGCGTTCTCCTTTCCTTGACTCCTAACATAGCAATAAAACACAGCTGGGGTTCTTCTTTGCCTTCCCCAAGCCACACAGGCCAGGAGAACAGATCAGAAGGACATATGGGCCAGCATAACTAACCAGAGGATAAGGAGGGAGATTGCCACATCCTTAGAGAATATCTGGCATGGAGTTCACTCCTCCTGGCAGTTCCCTATGTGACAGGACTAGGCAATGTAGTCCTGAATGCAGACCTGTGCCTTAACAGCCTGGCTGAGCCCACGGTGGTTTGTTTTGAGAATGGTTGTCCCATCTGCTCCATGTTTACTTGAATGTGGAATGATGTTTGCGCAGGAAGAAAAGTTGTTGATGTTTTAAAATAGCGTGGCATCAAATTCTGGTTTTATAAAAGATAGGTAGAGAGAAGAGGAGGGGTAGCTGTGACATCTTAGAAGCAATAACTTGCATGCAGCTGGTGTGTTTATATTTGTGCAAGGATCTATTCCCTGAGGTGCCTGCCTTGTCTGACTGTATGTCTAATGTAATTCCCTTAAGGCTGACCTCTGCTTTCAACAAAAAACGCTGCGGGATTACTGCTGTAGCTGAAATATTCCATGCATCCAAGTGTCCTTCTCGCAGAGAAATTTGCTAAGCATGTTCTCACTGTGGGAATGTTCCCAACTCTTTCAATTGTTAAAAAGATATATTGCTTCCCTCATCCTTAGATCATCCTTTGGCCCATGTAGGACTGCTATTACTTGACTTTCTAAATTTAGAAGTGTTAGACACCTCAAATTATGAGTTTAGTGCCCAACAAAACTGCCACTCAGGAGGAGAAAAAAATATTTTTCTCTCCTTCATAATAGATTCTGTTCAAAGTGTTTTCATTTGATGAAAAATGTTTTCTTTAAACCATTAAAAAAGAATGGAGAAGTATGCCAGACAGCCTCACTAAGACATGTTGGCATGGAACAGGACATGAAGAGAGAAGAGGGGAAAAAAAACATGTGGAGCATTACTACTACTGGGTTGAGAAACAGTATCACTTCACACTGAGAAACTTAACTGGTCCTTGACCAAGGACACAGAAAATTGGCAGCATTTTCGGTCTTAATACAGAGTTGGTGCTTTAATGATGGCTGACTGAAACCTGAGCATTGATGTAGAGATGATATATGAACAGGACCTTTTTGGGCCTAATTTTAAAATAATATAGCTTTAAATCTAAAACCAAGTATGAAACACACAATAAGACCATAGGCATTTAAGCTACCGTCCTCTCCTTTGTAACTAGCAGATGGTGTGACAAGTAAGACTTTTTAATTTGTGTATATGTAAACAAACTTCATGTCTTTCTGGCTAACAAAATACTGCATGTGGTAGATGCAATGACATTACTTCATGGCTCTTACCTCCTTTGATTTATGCATTTATAGCACAATACCCTCTAGAAATATGATAAATGTGAGGGGGCTTGTGTACTTTGGTACCCACCTCTGCTGTGTCTGCTGGGCTCTTGGAACGCCCTGGAAACCTTCTGCTATGCAAAATGTAGTGGGATAAACATGAATCACTTGCTCTGTACTGGTTTCCTGATACTTTGTTCTGAGTCCCCAGACACTGGTCCTGAGATCTTCCTGGTAGATGTTGTTATTTCTGAATTAGTTTGAGTCTGGCTGCAATTCCGGGAGACTGACCCAGACTTTTTTCTTAATCCACTGGTTATCCCCACTGTGTACGAGTCAGTAGGTGCCAGGGTCCCAATTTGAAGCCTGCGTTCTGTTCCCTCCATGGGAAATCCTGGGCATTGATTGTGGAGACCTGCATGTCCTGGCCACGCTGCATTCCCTGCACTCTGGGTGAGTGATGCATGCTGGCAGGTCTGTCCACTGTATAATGTGGATGTAATAGGGCCGTACCCTCAGGCTGGGGAACTGATGTGCATTGTGAGTGTAGAAAATCCTTCTTTCCTGGAAAGGTAACCCCTTTTTCTGACCATGCGTTTTTTTTTTCCCCCTAATTACTCCTCAGCTCTTTCAACAATACTGCTGGGAGCCTTTCCTTGCCTTTGTGCCTTTGGACCTGCACTTAGTAGGGAAGCAGTTTAAACCATCCAGGCATGAGATGCAGCGTAATCAGCATCTGCTCTCTCCCATTTTGCCACCTGCAATGTATCTGTAGTAGCCCAGGGGGCTGTGTTCACACAGCTGTGCTGCAGTAAGGGAAGACCAGTTCTCCTCTGAGTGGTTGTCCACATGCGTCTCCCGTGTTCTTGTCCCAATGGCAATGATCCAGCGTGACCTCACAGAATCACAGGGTTGGAAGGGATCTCTGGAGATCATCTAGTCCAACCCCCCTGCCAGAGCAGGGTCACCTTAGAGCAGGTTGCACAGGAACGCGTCCAGGCGGGTTTTGAATGTCTCCAGAGATGGAGATTCCACCATCTCTCTGGGCAGCCTGTTCCAGTGCTCTGCCACCCTTAAGGTAAAGAAGTTCCTCCTTGTGTTTAGGTGGAACTTCCCATGCTCAAGTTTGTGCCCATTATCTCTTGTCCTCTCACTGGGCACCACTGAAAAGAGCCTGGCCCCATCCTCCTGACACCCACCCTTTAAGTATTTGTAAGCATTAATAAGGTCACCCCTCAGCCGTCTCTTTTCCAGACTAAACAGACCCAATTCCCTCAGTCTTTCCTCATAAGAGAGGTGTTCCGGTCCCCTAATCATCTTAGTAGCCCTATGCTGCACCCTCTCCAGCAG
>VYZM01020072.1:433559-445465 GCA_013398915.1 Dromas ardeola | reverse complement strand
TCAAAGATGGTGGAGAGCGGCCCAGCAATGACTTCCGCCAGCTCCCTCAGCACTCTTGGGTGCATCCCATCAGGGCCCATGGACTTGTGAATATCTAGTTGACCTAACTGGTCCCTCACTTGATCCTCCTCAACCCAGGGAAAGTCTTCCTCTTGCCCCGTTACTTTCTCCAAGGCCTGGGACTCCTGAGGGCTCGGCCGGGTAGTAAAGACCGACGCAAAGGCGGCATTCAATAACTCCGCCTTCTCTGCATCCTTCGTCACCATGGCTCCTGTCTCATTCAACAGCAGGCCCACAACTTCTCTGGTCTTCTGTTTGCCTCCAATATACTTGAAGAAGCCCTTCCTGTTGAGCTTGACATCCCTTGCCAGGTTTAGTTCCAAGGCGGCCTTGGCTTTCCTTGTTTCATCCCTGCACACTCTGGCGGCATTCTTGTAAGCTTCCCAAGAGGATAGGCCAGTCTTCCACTTTGTGTAAACTTCCTTCTTCCACTTGAGCTTGTTCACGTCCAGCTACCCTCTTCCCACCTAGCTCCTGGGAATTAATTTGGCTTCTTTACCTAGTGTTTCCAGTCATGGAGTTGAGTCTTCAAATCGTGGCACTTCAGTTTGCTGTGCGGCCTGGATTTTTCTCCCACGTGTGCTTACTAGGGCTTTGCATTTAACGTGAAAATTATACATGACTTCTACAGTGCTTTCCATCTTTTAGAGTCCAAACATGTTAGGAAAGAAGATAATGCTTAAATAGCACGGTAAGCATGTGAAGTGCTAGGAATTGCTATCAAATAGGGCTATTAATGCCTAGCTATGGTTAAATAACTAGTTTACAGATGATCACTCAAAAGATTCCAGTTATGAATGCACGAGTTTAGGAGGCGCCCTGAGATGGTGGAGTTTACAAGTGGCTCTTAGATTTGTCCGCAGATAAGCAAATGGTTAATTTCTAATTGCCAGTAGATGGCTCCCAAGAGCATTGTCTATGGGATATTTTCCCAACATGCAGAGTTTTGGCTCACTGGCAACCTCCAGTGCTCCATGATGTACCACCTGAAGTTTGCACAGCATCAGGATGTCTGTCGCCAGGCTCATGCCATTGTCCTGTGGTCACGAGGCAATACAGATGATGCATGCTGCATGGTAAGAAGTCTGGTCTCCGGGTTAAAATGGTGATGGTGGCATGGAAGAGTCATGCTAACGCAGGCAAGCGAAGCAATAGGTAGAGAACCTGAAACAGCAGCTGTGTTGTGGAATGACTCAGCTGGTTATACATCAGCAATGCTGACTGGGTGGAGGTGATAAGAGCGGGTGTAAACCCTTCAGAGTGTTTCTGTGCCGGCAAGCGGAACCTGACTGCTCGTTATGTTTGCTGAATACCTCCAAGAATGAGGCCCCTGATTTCTCTTCCAGAAATAGAGATGATAAATAATTGTTATAACTGCCTCCTTTTTATAATTATCTCCAAATGGATTTCTTTTTTTTTTTTTTCCTAGGGATTCTAATTAAGTTTTACATTAATTATAAGTGTGCAGCATCCTTTTACCAGCAGAAGAGCCTTCTGGGAATTTCTGCTGTGTTGCGGCTTTGAAGGCCTGGTTTTAGTCCATTTGCTGAGGTCTGTACTCCTTGGGGCTACTGTTCTGTTTGACTCCCTCATTAAATATCCTGAGAACTCTTTCTTTCTCCAGGATTTGAAATCCTTAATGAGATTTGTATTTTCTAAGGCAAACGCTGTTCCCTGGGAAAGCTGGGGAGATATTCTCTTTTGGCATTAGGGGAATTCTCCATCAACTGAAGTCAATCAGGAATACTGGCAGAAGAGGCTTTATTTGTGCGTGGGAAATCTGTCATTATTAAGAGAGCAGGGATAGGCTGAGATTCACTTACTGGAGAATGGTTTTCTCAAGGGTGGCTCTCTGTCTGGCTCCTGTGTCCAAAACTGCCAAAGAGATGCCAGCTTGGAGCGTAGGACACCTTGGTCAGAATGAACAGAGAGGAGAAAGGATGAAATTGAGGCTGAAGCACAGACAGTTCATGGTAAGAGTGCTGTGGCTGCCAGATCCATAGAGGAGGATTTTTCTATTTGTTCTGAAAATGATGACCAGATTGGCATGGACAAACTGCTTGGGACAGTTTTCGTTCCAGGACCGCACAATGCTTGGGGCGGTAGGGTCCTTCTCTTTGCCTGTATTTCCTAAACGGTGTCATAATATGGTGCAAATCTGAAAATAGTATGGAGAAGAAGAGGGGGCCCAGAAATGAGCTGTTCTTGGAGGAGAAGCTTATTACTACAGTTCTCCCTCAGAAGACGTCATAGCTGCGCTGATGTGCCCATATTGCTGCCTTTTTTTTTTTTCCTGTTGCATCATCCTCAGGGATGATGATGCGTTACCAGCAAGGAGCATCATAAAGACATTCCACACTGCACTCAAGTCTTTACTATGGTGTCATAAGACACACACATCTCTGGGGCTTGGGCAATGCTGTATTAGGTAAGCAAACTTCTGGAATGTGTTGGTGATGTATAGGTGTGTATGCACAGCAGCACTTTAAAGTTAAGAATATAGTGCATGTGGGTGAAGATCAGTGTCCTGTTTTATGGAGGCTGTCAGGTTAGAAACTCTCAGATGCCCCTCTGGCCTTCTAAGTAAGGAATTTCTCCATTCTTGATGTGTACTTGGGGGGGCATATTTACATCATCTCATTCTTCAGTGTGCATTTGTACATACATATATCTTGGGTGTTTAAGAATACAGACAGTGCAGCGAGTGTGGAGAGGCATTATTTCCTGTTTCAATGCAAGTAGTTGGATGAATAAAAGGTATTATTTACCTCTTGTTCAGTGGTAAGTAATGGCTGGAAATCTCTGACAGGTTTATGTAATGGTTTAATGACTTTGTGTGTAGTGCATTAGCCTTCAGTAGAAGGTTGGCTGCTGCCAACTTACAGGACTGCAGTCCAATGTATGTTTTAGGTACATTGTTTCTGAAATAAACCAGCCACCTGAGGGCTATTCTCTTATGTGCAGTGGTTTTTTATATAATGGCATTTTAAGCACAATACGGGCAGTGAAAATAGGAGTTAAAGAGAAATAATAAGCACTAAGTAAACCAGCACCTATGTAGTCTTCCTTAAATAAGTTTACTTGCTTTTCAGTATGTCTGAATAGCCTCCTGGTGGTTGTAGCCCTTCCCTTTGTCAAGTAGTCTGGTCCCAAGGAGTGAAGCAGCCCCAAGATTTCCTGCCAACTTCTGTCACTGCCAAGTGTTGTGGGGTAGAGACCATAAATGCTGCTGTTGTGAGATCCATAGCAAGGCTGAGAAGTTCGCTGCAGGTCCAGCGATTCAACTGTGTCTTACTGTTCTGATGCATCTTCCTTCAGCAAGTATAGGATCAAGAGAGCTTGCTGGATTGCACTGGGTGCTTTACAGTTGACTTTGTTTTTTCATTCTCAAGTTTGATGGTGGCACTGCCTGTCAAAAAGGAGTCCTATTCCTCATAGAATCATAGAATCATAGGGTTGGAAGGGACCTCTGGAGATCATCTAGTCCAACCCCCCTGCCAGAGCAGGGTCACCTTAGAGCAGGTTGCACAGGAACACGTCCAGGCGGGTTTTGAATGTCTCCAGAGATGGAGACTCCACCACCTCTCTGGGCAGCCTGCTCCAGTGCTCTGCCACCCTCAAAGTAAAGAAGTTCCTCCTCATGTTGAGATGGAACTTCCTATGCTCAAGTTTGTGCCCATTACCTCTTGTCCTATTGTTGGGCACCATTGAAAAGAGCCTGGCCCCCTCCTCCTGACACCCACCCTTTAAGTATTTGTACACATTAATAAGGTCACCCCTCAGCCGTCTCTTTTCCAGACTAAACAGACCCAATTCCCTCAGTCTTTCCTCATAAGAGAGGTGTTCCAGTCCCCTAATCATCTTAGTAGCCCTATGCTGCACCCTCTCCAGCAGTTCCCTGTCCTTCTTGAGCTGGGGAGCCCAGAACTGGACACAGTACTCCAGGTGTGGCCTCACCAAGGCAGAGTAGAGGGGGAGGATGACCTCCCTCGACCTGCTGGCCACACTCTTCTTGATGCACTCCAGGATGCCATTGGCCTTCTTGGCCTCAAGGGCACATTGTTGGCTCATGGTCATCCTGTTGTCCACCAGGACTCCCAGGTCTCTTTCCACCGAGCTGCTCTCCAGCAGGTCAGCCCCCAACCTGTACTGGTGCAGGGGGTTATTCCTCCCCAGGGGCAGCACCCTACACTTGCCCTTATTGAATTTCATAAGGTTTCTCTCCGCCCAACTCCCTAGTCTGTCCAGGTCTCTCTGTATGGCGACACAGCCTTCTGGTGTGTCAGCCACCCCCCCCAGCTTTGTGTCATCAGCAAACTTGCTGAGGGTGCTCTCTATCCCCTCATCCAAGTCGTTGATGAATATATTGAAGAGGACTGGGCCCAGTACTGACCCCTGGGGAACACCACTCGTCACTGATCTCCAACTGGACTCTGTGCCCAGTTGCCTCTGTGCCTCAAACTGTGTTGAAGTGGTGGGGTCATGAGTGAAGTTCTTACTCTAATCCTCAGATACCTCCACTAGAGCATGGTGCATGAAAACTCAGCCTGTTCTATGCTGAAACACCTGCCTGTTTGGTGGCTGTGTTATACAGTAGTTGAGAACGTTTCCATAACTGACCAAAATGTTTTGGAAGAAAACAAGTAAGTACAGTAAGTTGCTTTTTTGGGGGGGGTTGGTTTTTTGGGGTTTTATTTGTGTTTTTGTTCATAGAAATACAACAGTGCCCATTTAAATAAATAACCTCACCACATGTTATGGTCATTGGATATCAAATTATTAATTAAACATCTTGTCTGAAAATTTGATCTCCAATGGTAGGGTTTTACAGTAACAAATAAGTTCTGTGGCCTTCTTGGGAGACAGGTGCATAAGTAAGTTAGTTTGTGGCCATTATGGTTCATGGGTTTAGTAAGCACAGTGTATGCATCCGTGTTTTGTTCAGCTCTTTCCGCTTTGGTGTAAGTTGCTTTTTAAATTCTTCTTTACAGATATGGAGATGGCACATAATAAATGAGTATTTCAATTATTTATCTGCCATGAAGACAAGCTGTAAAAGTTACTTATTTCTAACTTGCCATATCTGAAATCAACTCTAAACAAAAATAGACCAAGACTAGATCTTTGAGAAACTGTTTTGATGAATAGCTCACGATACAATCATAAAACCATCAGACTTGATGTACTGCTCAATGTTATATAAATCATCTAGTTGCTATAGTGAAAAGGTTATGGTTGATTGCTAGCTCTTGCAGATCACTGAATTAATAACTTGCATCCAAGTCCACCTTACAAGCTGAGATCTTAGACTGTAAAAATACAGTTCAGACATATATTCATTGCCATATATATGAATTTTATGCATTAATGAGAGATCAAGCTTTAAAGTAGAGGTCAGTGCCAGTGTTGCCCAGGTGAGGGCTACTGACCTAGTGGTGGTGTACTCTGATAAGCTAAAGAATAAATGCCTAACTTCTAAATCTTTTTATTAGATTGAACTGTTTTGATTAAAGCATTTGTTTGAACTCTTGCATAGGAATAGATATGTAGGTATAAACGAAACTCCTGACTTAATGCGTGTCTCAAAAGGATAATTCCTGTTGTCTTGTGGTTCTGCAAGTCTGGGATTTGTTGCTGGAGGAAATTCTTGCAGGGAAAGGCACCACTTAGTGCGGGGCTGGGCTAAGGGTAGATCTGGAGAGCAGGCAGTGAGCTGGAATAAGTTACCCTTCATTTGGGATGCAGGGATTTTTGGGAATGACCCTGACTGGGGAAGAGTAACCTGTCAGTCTAAGCACATGTGTGCAAGTCCCAGAGGAAAGGGTAGCAGTGACAGAAGACCTTGTTAGAGGAAAATCAGCATAAACTTTCTCCACACAGCCTTGCTGCAAGTTATCAGTGGCATATTAATGAATAAGCACTCTGAACTTGGTTACAGTCATTATTTTTATAGAGCTGTTATCTTCTCTTGTGTTCGGATGGGTATCCCCATTGGGTGAAGAGAGGAACTAAACCGTAGAGAAAAAGTATTTTACAAAACTCACAGTTCTGATGCTATGGTTTTTGTAATTTGTGAAATTTGGTAATCTCTGAAGATTATTAGAAGAGAACTGAAACAACTGGGAGAGGGCTGAACTATGGCTGATAAGCATTTTTAAATTTGTGGGCCTTCATTGTTTTAGCAGAAATGATCTCTGTAATGCAGGAATAAAAAGCTAAGTGATCATAATTACCCTGATTGACCTTAGGATGAAAGACTCTTCCTAAATCTGATTCTCATTCATTAATACCAAGTCACCAAGCAGCACAAATATGATCTGTATCAAGTGTCAAATTAAGCAGAACAGTGTGGAATTTATGCTGGGTTTGTGCCAGCTGTGGGAGGACAGACAATACCTAATCCAGCATAACGTATGCTAGAAATGAGATACCCCTTCAAATTTTTTTTCTTTTTCAACACATTTGTGTTGAAGTGAGTTTGCCATAGCTCAGCACTTTGCTGATGAGTTTGATCCAGCACAGATTGCCTTAAACCCAAACTTTTTGCTATATGGAAGAGTGGCCTCAGTCAGAAGCTATGACCAAGTCTTGTTAGCCATAGAAATTAAAGTTTGTGGGAAAAGCTGTGCTCTCTTCAGTTTTCAAAGGGGTTTTCTGCTTCTTTTGCCTAGTTGTGGGAGGGCAGGAAGTCAGGGGGTTTGTGAGTTGGGTTGTTCCTCTGATGTTCCTTAAACTTGGTTTCTTGTAGTTAGCTATGGCTGGTTTCGCTCCCTGCACAAGGGAAGGCATTGCCCGTGGATTATTTCGCTTGCAGTGATGGCACTAGTCTGTGGTCTTGCAGGCACATCTAAGTGCTTGCAGGGGCCATGTATGCAGTTTGTTTGTCCCTCCCTCAAACATAATTTTTACACTGAGAGTATGTGGCTAAACTTAATAAATTAAATTAAATGTCAGCCTTGCAGACTTGGAATTGGAGATCAGGGAGTACTGGAAAAGTGCTAAATGATTTTACAAGTACTTGGCATCATCATGTGCTCTGAGCTTCTGTGTGAACATAAAACCGAAAGCCATTGATCTCTGCTGCTGGCCTTATCCTCACGAGTTGTGCCACTGAAGTAGATCCTGGATTACCATTGCTGCTTGAACAGAAGACATGGAGTTGTGTTGCCAGGCCTGCCTCTCGCTTTGCAGTTGCAAGTTTGCAGCTCAGAGACAAAAGTCCACTCAAATCCATCATCTCTTGAAAGTGTGGATTGTGCACCCTAATGAATCTGTACTGTGCTTGTCATGCAATGTTTCCTGAAGCCTTCCCTGCCATTATAGAAAAATGTGTTATTTTTGGTATGGCAAAGGCATGGATCAACTTTTCCAAGACAAAAGCACTATGAAAGCAAGCTGCTCTTATTTTATTGTGAGGTAAATTTACAAGCAACAGCTTCAGGCAGGTATGAGAATTTGTTTTTTCTTTATTTGAGGGTGAAAATAAAAGCACCTTTTTGCCGGGTTTTTATCTGAGGGATAGCTTCCGCATCCTAATCTCCGCAAGGTTAAAATTACTGCTGCTGTTAGCTGTGAAGGGAAACTGTACATCTGATGATAGAGGGCACTTTATGTTGCTTTTGTTTCTCAAAAAGCTTGTCCTTTTCCAAACTGCAGGAATACGCACATTGCTGAAGTTCAGTTTCCAAAATAGGCACTTGTCTTACATTTGGAGAGATGAAGTTTGGCTGGGAGCAGGGAGAAACAGCAACTATATGCTGTTTCTATGGGAAGTATTTATAGCTGTTTATGAATGCAACTGCATTCCAATAGTTTAAAAAAGGCATGCTGAACAGGATATACAACGTATCTCCTTATTTGAACTAGCTTTGAAAAAACTACCGCCATACTCCTTTTTTTTAGCTTGATTTCCTGAGGAAACTTGGCTTAAAAAGATCACGCTCTGTGCGTGTGTGCACACATGTCTCCTTTTGCGCTTAAATTCTCAGTGCTTTCACCGGTTTTAATCAAATTTGACAGAAGTTCGAAGTATAATTAGTTTCTACAGAGCTTACAAAACTGCATGACTCATGAAAGTTAGTAGAGGAGAATATATTGTTGATGCCTACATTGCCATAAAGGCAGCAACATAAACATATTACTGGACAGTGGAGATCAGCAGAGGATAGTGATGTTATGAATGTCCTGAATGTGGAGGAAAATCTGTGCCTCAAGCATGGACAGGATTAGACACAGAGAGTTGAGTTGTGGAAAACCGATTGATAGGAAACCAAGCAGTTTTCAGTAGTTTTGCTTCTCAAGGAACTTTTATACTGCTGAGAGTTAGTAGTAAAAATATGCCAACAGATCCCATAACCTTCTATTCAGCAAATTAATGTTTTTATGTCTGCATAGCTCTGGAAAAATTAGCATTGTACTTAAAATACATTTATATTTTTAACTTGTGTTTTCTGATGAAGAGTCTCATATGTTTGTCCTCAAAAAAGAGCTATATAGCTCCCTATGTGAAAACACAATATATATGAATTTCCAGAATAATTGCACACTAAATAGAGTCAGTTTAGCTAAAAAAGCAGACAACTTTTATGAAAAAATATAGTTTACTTTTCTTCTGGAAGAGCTGTATCATGCAAAAAATCTGAATTGGCTTTAATCTGCTTGGTACAATTCAAAAGAGAATCCAATATAGATTCAATAGAGACATACGTCCGGACCTTGGTAGTAGGTTTCCATGACCCAGTGTGTATTTGCAGTAGGTTGCTGCTTCTCTTCCCAGGGAAGAGTCATCTGCAACTCTTCAAATAAACCCAAGCGCCACATGTAAGCAGTAGATCCAAAGAGCTAGGCTTTTAAATAAGCATTGGATACCCTGGGACCAAGGGATAAGATTTCAAGAACTGGAGAGGCTGTATGGCAGACAACCCAGTTTCTAGTTTCCTCCTGTGATTTGGCATAGCCAGCACAGAGGCATAAGAAGATGAATTGTTCTCCCAGTCGTCTTTTCAGTGCCGTAATTGAAATTATACAGTTACCTGCTTCTAGTTTGGGCAACATGGAGTTTAATTGCTTCTTGCTGCCTGACCAAGAAAAGTGAAAAGCTGCATTTTTACTACCTTTTAAGACTTACTAGGACACCAATGAGGTTCTCATAGTTTTTAGTTTTATAACCAAAAAGGTAAAAACTTGGTCCAGAAATAGAAATCTGACAGTGTCCAAATCTACTTCCCACTGAACTCCCCAGCCTTTCCTGTTTGCATTTCCTTAAATTCCTTTAATATGAAAGTGTTTGCTGCCTTTGCACACACAATGGCATCCCATTTTCATCTTGCTGGGTGCTGACACTGCATTCCTGTCTGTCTGCTGAGTTATTGTCTGGATTAATATTCATTAATTATGTTGGCTCAATGAGGCTATGCTTGGTAAACAGCTTCTTGAGGACGTTACACGTTTTCCTGCGAGTGGTGTTTAGCGTCCAGAAGATTAAAGTGTAAGACTATGGGTATAATCCAAATCCAACAAATGCTAGCCTTTCTTAGGGTGTTTTAGAGGAGAGAGGATGGATAAGGGGAAGGGAAGTGGAAGAAGAGAGGAAGAAACTATAGAATTACTCTACTTTCAGTAGCAGGGGCTGCCCTGTTGTTGTGTTGAGTGGCCAGTGCAGACAAGCCCACGGTATCTGGTATTGCTCAGCTACGGATAAAGGGAAGTGTACTGAACCAACCTTTTCCTGCTAGAACTCAGAACTCTAAGATATGTTTCTTAATGCTATTCATCTTAATTTGCATAATCAGTTTTTCTGAAAATGATTCAGGCATTAAGATGCATCTGAGCAGGCCTCTTTCCTGCTTGCAAAGGTAAATCCCTCTGGTGAGCTGAGCATTATAAATTTAAATCCAGGATGTGGGCTTGGTTGACGTACTGTACTTAGCAAGACAGGTACAAATGATTGGGAAGAAAAACTTGCTCTGAATCTCTCTGTGTTCCTATACCCAAAGGGTTTTGCTTTAAAGAAGATTACTAATGTTTTAAGATTATCTTAAGGTAATATGTAAGTAATTAAGGAACCATGAGCAGAGGAAAGTTTTTTGAGCACAAACATTGCTTGACAGTAATTTTTAAAGAGAACAAAAGGCCCTGAGGATGATGAAAGTTCAAGCTGAACTTTCCTTCTCAAACAGAAGATAATTCAGTAGCCAGCACTTGTTGGTATGACTTCTTGCATGACAGTAAAAGTTAACTTTGCAGCAGCTGGAATCCAGAGATTACAATGTCTACAGATATTCTAGTGGCTGTTAGAGTTATATTATTTACATTGTTTATGGAGAGTGAATCGTGCCTACACCTTGCCTGGTTAAATTGACTTTGTCCACTCAGCAAACAGAGCTTTTTTTTTTTTTTTTTAACATGCACATCTATATTTGCTTAAAAACAATCCGACTTCTAAGCTCAGTTGTTCTTTTAAGATTGTTGTCTTTTTCAAATGCATCTTTTTTTAAAGACAGTTAATGGGGGGAGGTTGCAGCTCACAATCTTACGTAAGTTAGTATCTTACTCCATGTTCGAAAGTGTTGGTTTATTGCTTGATCCTGTGCCAGTTAGCCACCTTCCACTCTTCAAGTGTTCTAAAAGCATGACTGTGTGGTACAAGCCCTTTGTCAATAGCTGGCTTGGGGAAATGGGTTACTGTGAGAAAGGATCTTCTGAACAGGCCACCTCACCATTCTTTCATGCACAAGCTCTGACTAAGAAAGGTTACGTATCACGAAAGCTCTCTGCTTGCTCTGCAGGAGAAAGGACAAAAGCTAACTACTGACAATCTTCCTTTACACACAGTATATACATACAGTATTATTTATATACAGTATGTGTATGCAGCAACATCATTTTTGGGCTTCGTTCTGTGGAGTGGTGCATGTTGTATTGTGTAACCTTGCTTGGTGTTCTGATTTAAGGAAAAAATAGCAACCTCTTTGACCTAAACCATGAAAGAGATGCTCAGCAGAATGCTGGTTAGCCTGACTTAACAGCTAGTGTGTTCACATTTATTGTGATTTAAGGAAACAAGATAAACCAAGAAAGGCCCAAAAGTAGGGTGAGTGTTTCTGCTGGTCAGTAGGTCTTGCGCTAGAGGCAGCATTCTGGGGAATGCGAGTGTTCATTCCAAACAGCTGGAACTTGGGGAAAGGCTGCTTTGGTGAATTTTTTAAAAGGAAGTGATCTTGTTGTCCATATCATCATGTAGCTTAACTGAGAAAGTGGGATCTTATGTGTTGTTGTTTAGTTTTCCCTAAACAATTTTTGTTTACTTCAGTTCAAAACCCCTTTTTTCCATATTTCCAGCATCTCTGGGGAACCTGATGAATGAGAAAAAGTATATGGAAAAAATAACCAGAAAGTTTCTCATTTTTGGTGTGTGTTTTGTTTTATGGTTTTTGTTGTTTTGGGTTTGTTTTTTTTTTTTAAAAACCTGAAAGTAATGTTTCAGGTGGAACTTTACAGATTAAAGTTACTTGAAAAGGGACTTACTCAATGCACCCACTTAGAGACCAAAGGATTTAGCCTATAGAACCCTGGCATGGTTATTGCTGTTGACATCAAGAGTATGCTTCATAAATTTTACAAGGCCTTGCATAAATGCCCAATCTAAGTTTTCCTTAAAGAAATGGTAGACCTTAAAGAAATTAGAGACCACTTGGCCAAACTGGACATCCATAAGTCTATGGGCCTTCACGAGATGCACCCGCATGTGCTGAGAGAGCTGGCAGATGTTATTGCTTGGCCATTCTCCATCATCTTTGAAAGGTCATGGAGAACAGGAGAGGTGCCTGAGGACTGGAGGAAGGCCA